>MJUU01033958.1:67717-86625 GCA_002080025.1 Modiolus philippinarum | reverse complement strand
AAGTCAGGAAATTTATTAAGCCTTTGTGTGTCTTGTCTGTTTTCTAGTTAGTTCACTTTATGTCTATGGGAGTCTAGGATGATGTTTATTTTGCTGAACTTGAGTACTCTTTATTTAGGGGCCAACTCCGACCTGCCGTTGGGTGTGGGGTTTCCTCAACGTTAATTGAAGATCTTATGGTGGCTTTAATTGTTATTACTCCCCTTTAGGTCGTTGTCTCTTTGACACATTCCCCGTTTCCCCTCTTTTTCCTATTGATCATTCAACACTGATGCATACTCAATATCCATTTATTTGAAATTGGCTTTGAAACTTTCTTATGAGGTTTGCATTAGATTCTGGATCATGCTCTGACAAAAATATATATACCTATATAGATAACAATAAAATCTGTGACTTTCCTGCAAAAACCATAAAATACAAAATAGTTATCTCCCCTCTTATGTCAATCTTACATGAGATGTATCTTGAGCAGCAAATTCATTCTGATATTCCATTAATCTCTGAGGCAACGCTAACACATCTTCAACTGACATGGTTTCCAATTCTTCTCTTATATTTTTGGATAAATATTTTTCCCAAATGCCATGTAAAATAAAATCATTGGAATGGACATTTGCCAAAGAGAGATAATCTTGTAAAAACGTCAGAATTTCTTTCAGTTTCTTTTCTGTCTGTATCAACTTTTGCTGTTTGCTTCTATTCAGGCGATCTTTCCCTTCCATTTTCCGCTTTATGCACTACCAGAAAATCATGGAATATCCTTCATGTCCTTCACCCTGAATAAAACAAATTGTAAATCATATTAAATCCAATACAAAACTAGAAAAACTGTGAGCAAAGCTCACTAATATATATCCCCACTCCCTAATTTGATTCCAGAAGTAAAACAAAATCAACAAAAAAATCAAATCAAATTTTAAAATAGCTGGCACACAATGGCAATATGCACTGAACATTCTGTGAAAGTTTCATTGAATTTCACCTAGTGGGCAAGGAGGAGTTGTCACGACAAAGTGTGTACCCCTATGGCGGACATAAAACAAATGGAGGAACAGACGGAGAGAGGAACTGTAACAGAATATAAGTTTCATCATAATATTTGTTTCAAAAGACAAAATATTACATAAGATTTGTTCCATCGAAACAAATAACATATGATCACTATATATGCCTCCACGCGCTTAAGCAGGGGGTATAATGAACACCTTTAGGTCCAAATGTCTGTTTCATTTGTATTGTTGGATATCTGAAATAAAGGCTAAATAAAAAATGTGATGATTTCAACTTCCCAGCCGAGAACTTTTCAGTTCTATGCAACAGTACACCAACCAAGGAGTGTATATTTTATGGTTGATTAGTAACTTTTGAGCTTGTAGTTTATACACAAACTTCTGAAGAGAGCAAAAAAAAAATCTTCTAAGCATATGCTTGGTCAGGGATATGTTCAACCTTTGCAACGTTTTCCCCTTCAGAAATTCTACAGGCAATCATCATGACATCATAGATAGATATGTAGCCTTAAGTTCACAAGAAAGAGCAGACATTTTCAGCTACATTACTGATTTTTACAGATTTAACGTAACCAGTTTTAACTTAACCCTGGATTGATTCAATGACAGTGCGACGGGTGCTGTATAAGGCACAGGACATGCTTACCTTTCTAGATCATCAGATGTTGCAATATATATTTGTTCCGCCTAACAGAAGTTCCTTAGGAAGAAATACTATAAACATTGCAATAATTTTTCTTCCTGTTGGAAAAATGTTATACAGTTCAATTGATGTTTGTTGACAATCCCACACCAATGACCAATGAAGACATGAATGTAGCATTGCTCGACAATTTAATTAGCAAAGAATTCCTCATGGTGACTTCAAGATGAAGAACAACAATAAAAGCGTTGTTCCTTTGCTTGTTTTTTACCATGTATNTGTAGAGACTTTGTCTCATGTGCATTTACTCCATATCCTTTTATTCACCATACATGTATAATGTTTATTCCCTATGAAGGAATACTCTAATACTTGTCCTGTTGGAAAAGATATTCTATAATATTCTATCCTTTTGGAAAAAAAACGTTATGATGGAACTTCTGTTTTGTAACAATGTTAATCACAGTTTTTTGAGAGTTCACACTATGAGCATAATGAGTGCTTTCTTCTTAAAAAGCCTATGGATGTACCAGTATATGCATTCTTGCTGATGTTTTTGATGGTAATGCTCCATTTAGGTCTTTTGAAATTGAGAGTTCTAAACATAAAAATCACAAACCTTGAAAAGGACCAGTGACCATGTTTGGTTCCAGTTGGATTAGTGGTAGCAGAGGAGAAGATTTTTTAATGCATTTCAAATAGGGTCCCTATGTTTAAAATATGTTCTCTGCTGGTGATAATCTTGTATGACATACGAACATAAAAATTACAAACTTTAAGGATGGTCACTCCTCAGGTTTTTGAAACTGTCTCTGACTTTCAGTATTCATCATGATGCATTATAAAAGTTTGCACACAGACCCCAACTTTTCTTTTCAAGATATGATAGCATACATCTTCAATAGACTTCTGACAAAATTTGATGAAATTCTTGATGTTCCTTCATTGCATTTCATGGGTTGATTGCCTTACTGCAAAGAGAATGAAAAGTCCAGAGAAGTTCGGTTTCCCGCCAAAATTTCGGGCGTTTAAATCTCAAAAACGGCCACACTGACATATCAATATTTTTTGCTTTAAATGATGTATGACCCATATTCCAACAAATAACAAGAGAAGGGGCAGTCGGAAATGACAGCTAATCACCTTGCCCGATTGTTGAATGTTTATCTAATATTAAAAGCTCTCCACAAAGTTGTACCATTCATGATCTGGCTTGTTTCTTAAATCTGAGCCAGTCATGCAAGAAATGCAGTGACCTTATTTCCATCAGGAGCCTCATACCCATAGCATATGCATCTACTGATGAAAGATTAATCTTCTACAAGTTATAGTATCCAAGATCTGGACTCTTACAAAAACTTTAAACTAAATCACTCATGCATGAAATGTAAGTCAAAGTGACCTAATTTCTATCTGGAGCTTCGTAATTTTACAAGATGCATCTACATACAAAATATTATTCCTCTAAGAGTTGTAGTGTCCCAGATCTGGACTCTTACAAAAACTTTAACCTGAGTCACTCATTCATGAAATGTAGGTCAAATCCACCTATTCTATATATCAACCTCAAGTACTATTCGAGATGCATCCATGGACAAAACCTTGTCCATCTATGACTTGTTATTCAAAAAATATATGGTCTTAAGTTCGACCGGACGAACGGACTATTGGACGAACGGACACATGGGCGAAATGCTATATCCCCTCTCCAACTTCGTTGGGCGAGGGGATAAAAATGTTTATTTTAAATCCTTGATATAATAAACTTGAGGAGTGTCCAGCCTTGAATGGGACCACCAAAGGACTATTGTGACCAAGTTTGGTTGAAATTGGCCCATTGGTTTCAGAGGAGAAGATCTTTGAATTCATCATGTAGTCAGTACTTCGGTGCTGTCCCAAAAGCCGATTCTATTTGGAACCTTACAATATCTAAATTTCTGTAAATTTTATTGAAAACTAAGGAGTATCTCCCTCATGCAAAGCTCTGTCCTTAGCTGATTTTGGCTTTACATTTAGATCTTTTTGGTTATTTGTTCTCTTTCAGTTTTTAACATCTTTGAGTTTATGGTCTTCCAAACATTTAGATTTTATCTGCACTGAAGAGACATAAGTTGTCGAAATGCACATATGCAGAAAGTGAATTCACAGTAACTTTGGTATTTAGTTATTTGTTATCACTGGGTCGATGCCTCTGCTGGTGGGCTGTTAGTCCCCGAGGGTATTCACAAGCCCAGTAGTCATGCAGTACTTCGGTGCTGACCCGAAAGCCGATTCTATTTGAAACCTTACAATATCTAAATTTCTGTAAATTTTATTGAAAACTAAGGAGTATCTCCCTCATGCAAAGTTCTGTCCTTAGCTGATTTTGGCTTTACATTTAGATCTTATTGGTTATTTGTTCTCTCTCAGTTTTTAACATCTTTGAGTTTATGGTCTTCCAAACGTTTAGATTTTATCTGCACTGAAGAGACATAAGTTGTCGAAATGCACATATGCAGAAAGTGAATTCACAGTAACTTCGGTATTTAGTTATTTGTTTATTGTTTATTTCCTATAGGGTCCCTATGTTTAATATGTTTAACTCTTGCAGCCATCTTTGATGAGGTACAAATGAAAATGTTCCCGCAACTTATATATTAGATCTTCGGTGGTCGCCGGATGTCAGACTAAAGTAGGATACGAGGTCTTCTGAACTAAAATTTTGAAAAATGCTAGAAAAAGTATATATATATATATTATATATATAAGCTGTCTATAAATTCAGTCAACGTGGAAACTTGCCCATCTCCCCGGATTTGCAAATATTTACGCTAATGCAGGGTCTAAAAATTTAAATATATCGGTCTATGGTAGGAACCCAACGGGGTTAGTAATTTATGGATTTCAAATTAATTCAATAACATTCAGTATCATTTTTATACTGCCAAAATATTTTACAGGTGCTATTTTTTCTAGGTACCTTCAGAAAATGGGCCACGTTTGGTGTCAACAGAGACATATTATACGTCTCAGTTGTCAATATCTGTGAAATTAATATTTCCTTTCTGATAAAACAGGATAACGGATATGCCAAATATTATCATTATACCCTTCTGAGACGATAAGATCTTTAAATAATTGATTATTTCATATGTTTTTATATTTTTAAAATGTATATTGAGTATTTCATCTCCATTGGACACCATCTTGCAACTCAAGGAATCCAGTGCAGGGTATGCCCTGGGTTTCAAGAGTTGTGATGATGATGTCACGTTAGTCCTACTCGAGTTGTTTATTTTGTAACAGAGTAACTCTAGTTCTTACCCTAGTAGATAAATAAACTCGCCTGTAGTGATGGATCGCCACTTCCTAATCTGGGACTAATTTATAGGATTTGAAACTATTTAACAAACCAGTTTGATCGAATAACTAGAGGCTCTTAAGAGCCTGTCTAGCTCACCTGGTCCATGACTGGCATAAAACTGCAGCCCAAATTAACCCAATGTTAAAGTGTCTCATTTTCTAGAAGTTTCCAAGGAGAAAATCTTTGAACGTGTTTTCCCCCATAGGGTCCAATATTAAACAATGGTCCCTGCTGGCGGCCATCTTGGATGAGGTGCAGACTTGTCAGACACAATTTTTTAAGAAGACCATTAAAGGCCTATTGTGACCAAGTTTGATTCCAACTGACCAAGTAGTTTCAGAGAAGAATGTCTTTGAATGTGTTTTTCCCATAGGGTCCAATGTAAAACTATGTTCCCTGCTGGCAGCCATCTTGGAATACATGCAGACTTACCAGACACATTCTTCGATAGGTACTGACCATGGACAGTTGTCACCAAGTATGGTTCCAATTGGGCAAGTAGATTCAGCAGATTCCCCGGTAATTTAAAGTCCCACTATCCATTACAATCATTCAAAAAAAAATTTGGGCAGGGGTTCCCCTTATAATTCACATAATGCATATTGCTGAAATCAAAACATTCCAAGTCCCCCTATCCATAAAAAATTTTGGCAGGGGTTCCCCTTTATAATCTAGTTTAAACATATTTTTTATATTGTGAAAAAAACTATGAAGCACAATATGACAATCAAGCTTACATTGTAAGTTATACAGTTGACCTTCAATGACTGAAACTTTAGTAGCTGGAACACCACCAATATCTTGAACTGTACCGGTGGGTATTTAAAAGTCTGATCATGTTTTACTATATATTTCTTTGTGCATCTTTTTTGACAAAAAACATTCTTGCTAAGGACCACTTTCGACACCAGTTTTGAAGTCAAAACATCATTTTATAAATGGCAAGCAATGACAATTTTCAAGATCAGTTTTGAAGTCACAACATCAATATCTATTTGGAAACCAAATTTCATTGAAATTTTACAATGTTAAATTTTCCCACCTGTTTCGTTTTTCATTTGAAAATGGCATTCAACGAACAATTTTCAACATCAGTTTTTGAAGTCGCAACATCAATATCTATTTGGAAACCAAATTTCATTGAAATCCGACAATGTTGAATTTTCCCGCCTTTTTAGGTGGCCATTTTGAAAATGGCATTCAACGAACAATTTTTAACATCAGTTTTGAAGTTGCGACATCAAAACCTATTTGGAAACCAAATTTCATTGAAATCAGACAACGTTGATTTTTCCTGCCTTTCTTGACAGCCATTTTGAAAATGGCGGTCAACAAACAAATTTCAACACTGGTTTTGAAGTCGCAACATCAATATCTATTTGGAAACCAAATTTTATTGAAATTGAACAATGTTGAATTTTTCCCGCCTTTTTTTGGTGGCGGCCATTTTGAAAATGGCGGTCACAGAAGGATTTTCAACACCACTTTGAAGTCAGCACAGCATGGCAAACATTTTATCAATTTACACTTAACCTTCATCTTCTATGGTTTTGGAAATAAAAGACAAAAAATATGAAAATTTCGAAAATTCTGTGAAAAAAGGGCAATAACTCCTACAAGGGTTTTTGGATTTTCTCAAAAATTTCAGGGCTGTTAGATCTTGATATGCTGAACATTTTTGCTATTTAAAGTTGACCTCTATCTGCTATAGTTTCTTTGATAAAAAATAAAAAATATAAAAATTTTGAAAAATTTCCGGAAAAAGGGCAATAACTCCAAAACTGGTAATCAGATTTTCTTCAAAATTGCAGGGCGGGTAGATCTTGCCATGTTGATCACTTTTACTCCNTCAGATTTTTGATATCTGTAACGGTTTTCGAGTTATTTGCCAAAAACAGCAATTTACCCCTATGTGCTATTTTTAGTAACGGCAGCCATGTTGTTTGGTCCTCGGACTTATCGAACACAATTTTGAATCTAGATACCCTGGTAATGATTCAGACCAAGTTTGGTTAAAATTGGCCCAGTGGTTTCAGAGGAGAAGATTTTTGAAAAAGTTTACGACGGATGGACGGACGACAGACGGACGGACGCCGACGGACGCCAAGTGATGGCAATAGCTCACATGGCCTTTTAGGCCAGGTGAGCTAAAAAGCGGTGTCCCAGCTACGATTTTCTGTTGTAACTTTTAAATTATTCTGAAAATTTTGCAGAAAAGCTGATTCATCACATATTTACAGCATTAAATTTTCATTCACACAACAATGAAATCCTAATTCAAATTGGGTAATAAATGCACCATGGGTTGATTTCTTGTGTAAAGAGGTCATAAAATTATCGAGAAACCGTCCAATAACAAATGACAGTTATCGATGATTAATGATTGTCAGAACAATAAAAATAAAGGAAATTGGCTAATTTTAACTCGCTAGTTTACATGTCAAATTCCATCCTACTATTACGAAATTTTACCAGGATAAAGCTCTTTGTATTGGCTATATAGTCATATATAATTTATGAAGGAAAATTGTTAACAGTGCTGATAAATTTAGACTGATGTGACCATGCTCATGCAATTTTTAGAAATAAATTTTGGATTTCAAACACTTAACTTTTCCCTGAGTATTTTACAACTAAACTTTCAACCAAATTTAAAGAAAAATATACCATGATTCGCATCAAAGTTTCATCTATTCAATAATATAAATTTTCTAGCATTAAATATTTTGGGGAAAATAGAAAGTGTACTGAAAAAAACGTCGTGAAGTGTAAAATTTAGCGGTATATTTCTAAAAAGCCAAAATTATCCAAGTTTTAGAGAAAAATCTGTGTACTTCAGAAGAAATTTATTTTACAAAAAATATACTATGATTTGCAGCAATCTTTTTTCTAAAAAATGATGTATTTTTTATTAAAATCAGGTAGAAAAATCAGAGACATATAATTACAGAGATTGGCAACTCATTATCATCCGAGATTAATCACAGCAAACATGGTAAGGCCACATCAGGAATTCTTAAACAACTTCCAATTTAGTGTACATACTTCTAAACCGAAAAGTGAATTGCTTTCCTTAATTATTTCACAGTGGTGTTTCAAAAATTTTAATTAGAAATATTGACGAATAAAAAAGATATTGGCAAATAAAGCGAAGACTTAATGTGGAAATCTGACGACGAAGAATGTGATGTGCCTTGTTTACTTTTGAAACTCTTCTTTTATTTCTGTGATTACAGCTTCCTTCTTATGAAAACTGGAAAGTATTTTACCATGTTGGTTGTGTTTAGATAGTTTTGTTATGGAATTTTCATATTTTATCGAGATATTAGCGATTTATATTCCTGAAGTAGAAGTTTTATCGAAGTCTCGATGGTGGCGCGATTTCTCGAGAATTTGTCTAGTTGCCAATCTCTTTAATTATATGTCTCTGGAAAAAAGTAGATGTAAAGTGTACCAAAAATGTCCCATGTTTCAACAGAGAAATGCTAAAGATACGACGATTTACATGTAAATCTGCCGCGACACATAAATTGTAAGAAAAAGTAAATGTTTCAAATCCATTATGTTAGTCCAGTCTTAATGTACTTGTATAAAAAGTGAGAATAGTGCAGTCAATCATTTGTTTTGTTTTGGTTTTTTCAAGCGCTAACTTTGATTCTTTTCTGTGTGACTTGTATTATTTAAAGTGCGAATAGTACAGTAGTACTAGTATTGTGTTCATATTCTTCACTTTAACCGTACAATTATTTGTTTTGTTATTATTATCATCATTCTTTTTTTTCAAAGTGCTAACTTTTGTTACTTGACAAAGCGAAACTAATGACAGGGGGGCTGACATGTTTACGTTGCATTTTGGGACGTCTTTACCGACGATTTTGTGAAGGTAAAGAATTAAATAAATGCAATTTTTTTCATTTATGTCTGCATAAGAATCTAAAAATAAAAATTCTTCACGTTTTTCTGTCAAAGATAGATACTCTCGTTTGAAAAGTGCCCGGCGCGAATTTTAAAAAATCAAAATGGCGACTTACATGGAAACAAGTGTAAACCAAAAATTTGAATTTTCCCACATTCTCTAGCCAGCGCAAGGAATCAATTCTTGCTACATCAGAAAGGAAATCAAATTATTTATTTTTTCAAGAGAAAGGGGTAATTTCATAACAGCCCTTGTAGATATATCGCAATGTAACTGAAACGGGCATCCCCCCTTTTTAACAAGCTCAGCCATGTCCGCTGACATGAGCTGTGTTTACATAAACATAATTCAGGGAAAGACTTAAGTGCTCTGAGACTGCTTGTCCGCTGTAAGTAAAATCTGTGAAGGGCTAGTTTAATTTCATATGCAATCACTCCTCATAATGCTGTACAACTCAAAGTCCTTGTTTTTGGGTGGATTTTCATGACGTGGACTGATTAGCTGTTTCCATGTAGCAGGGTGGAAGATCGTGGATGTCCACCTTAATTTACGTGACCCAATGTGGACAAATTTTTGAAAACGGAATCCTCGTGGAACCATCGCGGCCACGCAGAGAAATTAATTTTTGCATGTACATATGTTTGATTTTGTCGCAAACATGCAAAGCGAGGAATATTTACATCTTTCTTCAATCGTATCCTGGGACTATAAACATTTCATTATTTGTCCCAATCGTATCGTAGTTCATGAACGTAAACCAAATAAATAAATAAAACATTCAACATTCCTAGATGAGTATTTGTTATCAAAAGCATGCTTCAATTGTTGATCGAGCATCTCTACCTAATGTGTATTCATATTACCTGCGATATTGATTTTTTTCATTGGTCAGTTTTTAATTCTATTTTTAGAAAATTACCTATGCGTATCTATTATGTATATAATCTAATGGCTTCCAAAAGCACTCCTGCTTTATGTGCTGAATCCAGGCTTTATTTTAAATTTTAAGCTATTTATGATAAAGATTTGATAGAAAACGATTTTTGACAGAATATTTTGCTAAAAGTTTTATAGCTGAGACCTGACAAGTGAATTACGCAACTATAAGACATGTACACTGAGGGATTCTTGCTGTTGACATTGAATATTTTATTTTCACGTGTTTATTTTATTTTCCATCCATGCAAATTTCGGCTTGAAAATATTTGAAAGAACATTAATTTGACAAGAAATACATGGCTTTTTTCATGACAACAAGACAAGCAAAGTATTTGAGGCTTGCAATTATCGTAATTCTAAAATAACTATGACGATCGCATGGGAAAACTTGTTGCAAAGAAAATTCTAATTTAACTTCAACTTGCCAAATTTTCTGATTATAATAATCATGATAATTTGGGGGAAAATGATCATTTGTTGACATTAAGCTCATTCCTTTCTAGTTATGATTTCTAAATGTTGACCCGCGATGATTCAACACGATGTCACGAGGGGTCCACACAGGTAATTATTTTGTCCATGTTCTCAATTTAGTTGTCCACGTTCAAGATTGCGGTGGAATTCCACGTTTGGCAAAATTTGTCGGTGATGACAACAAGGATTTTGCGTTTTCCATGTGAGCTGTACAGTATCAAACTTATAGGGGGTAACGATTCACCGTAGTTTCGATGAACTGCGATTTTTTTTGTTCGGTTCGATTTTTGGTTCTTTTAACCTGTATTTCGATTTGGTTTCGATCCGGAATGTTCAGTATGTTACAAACGAAAGCTAACAACTCAACCTCAGAAAAAATTACCTGTGATTGCAGCGTAGTCAATGCAAATAACATTTTTTCCACTATAAACGTGCCTATGTATGTAAGCGCTACAGGGAATTACATCCACTTCTGTCAGGTGGGGTCCAAGGGACCCACCATATAAATTTTCCTGAGTCCTGAAAACAATGTGGGTCCCAGAACGTCACATAATTTTTTCTTGATTAACTAGTTATAGTTTTACGTCCAGTAAGCAATATTTGTGCTATATCAGGACGAAACTCAGTTCATCAATTCAGAACATTACATAGCTGGAAGGGACAAAAGGTAACGAATTCGATTTGAGGAATAAATTTCCTGGTCCTACCCATTTCTTCAATTTTCCTGTATACGACTCTCAGCAAGTCTGCACTTGAGGGAAAAAATAAAGGCTGGGTCTTGATACTGTATAGGGCTTGGACTACAATGGTTTGTGTTTAGGCTTTCCATATTATGACCTGACTACCTCGCTTAAGAAAGGGCATTTCACTAGCTACCATCTAGGGGGCACCCCCGGCAGCTCTGTAGCCGGAGTCTTTGAAAACCAATTCAGGTGCCGGGTGGGCAAAGATACATTGCATCGTGTTGATAATGTGCAAATTTCATAAAAATAACAAGATTGTGGTGTTAATGTGCAAATTTTTAAAAAAGTAACAAGTTTGTGGTGTGATTTCAGTTGTATTAGCCAAGCCCGAACACACATGACAAAATTCATTGATGCCTTCAATCAATCCGGTCATTCTGGAACTATCGTTTTTTTTTTTACTTCCCCTTTACCCGGCTTTCAACTGCTTATTTGCATTCACTTTTCCCCTGACGCTGTTATAGTTTGTTTTCTCGATTTTATTTCTGATAGCATACGCGCACACATGACTATTAATTGAAGCATGCGATAGGGATCCCAAAAATGAATTTAAAAGTGGAAACGAATTGTTTAGAGTGTGTCTCCTTGATTATTATTTTAAATGATATTATTTCATGGGAATTGTGCAGATTTACGATTGTATACAACTTGGTGCTAGATCTACATTTATATAGCATTTTTATACATAAATTATGTTGCGGCCTGTCATTTATTTTTGCGTACAAGACGCCTGTTTTACGCGTCCCATAAATCCCTGCCGCTAACTATATACATTAAAATATTCACGAGATGTTGGCAACGTAAGCCGGAAATCTTCGTTTTGTTGGAGGAAACAACTTTAATGTAAACTGTCGGTTTTAGCGGTATGACTAATTACCGCTAAAGTGCAGTAACAAACAAAACCAACTACAGGCGTGTAAAAAGATCCGACTTGCTAACGGTAGTTTATTAGTTTGCTTCAAATAAGGAACTTTCAGAGCTTATATATTTCAGACAGCTTTTGAACAGAGAGGATTATTTATAATTACTTAGATTTTCTTACACTTCCAGTTTGAGTTTGCTAAAAATCACTAAATAATAACCGAGATAGTTTTAAGTATCAGAACTATAGTTGTTGGAGCACACAAATCACTGGATTACCTTTTACAAGAGAAAAACACTGAAAATGCTAAATCAACTGGTACAATTTACATTTAAAGTAGTTAACATTAATTATATACACATTATAGAATAAATATTGTCATCTTCCTAGCTGTCACTGATAAAAATGACGCAAGAATGAATCGAATCGAAACGCATGGAACCGTAGCCCTTGTATCGCGATACATATCGAACAGTGAGGTAGGTGCAGGGTTTGAAGCTTAAAAAAAAGAGCACTAGCTAAGTGGGCCACTAAGAAAAAAAATGAAGGGGCCCACAAAAAAATGTAGGAGCCCACACTTACAGGTACGCGCAAGCGGACCTGTCCGCCTCGCGTAAGCTAGGCACTATACGGCCGGGGGTCCGCTTAAGCCCCCCAGAAGCTCTGGGGTAAATGATGCAAAATCGTGCATTCTGGCATTTTCCTGACAGCAGTATTGTCTTCCAAAAATGATGATTTTTATGGTGAAAATTTCTTAATTTAAAAAAAAAAATGTTTACCTGAGAACTAACAGAGCTACTAGTATGGAGGTGATTGCTTGCAGGAGTTGATACTTAAATAATGTTCAAATATAAAGAATAACTTGGACCTGAACTCATTTCGAAGTTACTGTCATAAATTATTCTGAACAATGCACCAAGTACAAATCATGCCCTTTTCGGAATCTTTTAACCAAGGCCGACCATGTTGCCACTCTCCCAGGAAAAGTCTAGTTCTTTTATTCTTGTATTCTTTAAAATAGGCCTTTCTGTTGACATTCACTTGCCGCTTTAAGAGGGGAACTTCGTTAAAGAAGTTCCCCAATTCTGTCTGACGAGACATTTTTATGTAAACAACGAACACAAAGTCGGAATGGCGAAGATTACAATTACGTACGCGAAATAAGTTTTCTTGGGATTTTTAAGTTTATAACAAGTTATAAATATATATTACATGAAAAAATATATAACATCATTGGGTTAAGCAGATTATTAATCAAGCTATACACGTTTATGAAGTCAACACAATCTACCGGTCATCCTAAGTTAGACCTTGCCAAGAGGCAAGTTAGATGGAACAGCCGAAAGAAAAATAGAGCAGCCGAAACTGAACATGCGCACTCGTGACAAACAAACGTAAACAAAGTATGATTTCTTTTTCGTGATCAAATTAAATAACGCAGATATATCAGGAAACATCGACAATGAAAGACAGTCTTAACATCGATTATGGAAAACGGCACTTTGAAACTTTTACTCGCCACGTGGGCGACTGAGAAACGATGTTTAGGGGCCCACAATAAATTTTACTCGCCAATGGCGAGTGGGCGAGTGCTAATTTCAAACCCTGTAGGTGTATCATTACACCCATACGAAACTTAACCCTTAGACTGCTACACACAACTGTTGTCGTTTTTCCGATTCTCTGCGCATTGTTGTCACTGACGACGCTCCATACATGCAAAGGTCATCATGTTGGTGTTAATTTTAAATATTAGACTTCGGGCTACAATTTCAGACTAGTAAAAATTGCTTTGAAGGATTCTAGTCCCCTCTTTGCTTGAAAAGTGGGCACTTGAAAGAAGAATGTTTTAAAAATGTCATATTTTGGTGGGGTAGGCTACCTATTGTCACCTGTCATGTCTGTAATCCAAAAAACTGCAAACCCAATTGAGACAATATTGATGTATACATCTTAAATAAAGTTTCTTCTCTCAATTTTGACAGTGTGACAGCTTTCTGATTTGTACTTCCGATACTGTGGCTGCTCAAAGCTGAAAATCGTCAATTTTGCAGATTTTGGGTGTGTTCATGATCATATTCCATACTTAACCCATGCCAGACCCTACCTTACCCAGGATTAAGCCAAGGAGGCCAGTTTGTAGAAATATGGTAACTCTTTAGAAAGAGCACAACAATCTAGGCTTCTAAGTGTCATACAGTCCTCAAGGGCAATAACTATTACGAAAAATGACCAAAATTGGTGTTTTTTGCAGGGGATACCCATGTTTGGACCCATTTCGTTTAGATACAGTTGTGGATTTTATTTCTCTAATGATTTCAAGGAGATTTTGGACCAAAAAAATAACCCCCTTTTCAGACGATCTGAAATAAATGTGTTCTTTGAGGGTGATGTCATCAGGCATGGTCGCCTATTTTCATGGAGTCACAATGATAAAGTCGGAAAACTGCAAACATATTTGACATCATAATTGAATTTTAACCAATGAAGTTTAGAGAACACTTTATGCACCTGTTGTTTAACATTTCGATCCACTATGACCTAAAATTGACGATAATAGCATACATGTAAGAATAAGGAAAATTCTGGTTGCATACTGTAGCAACAGTAACTAATATGATCACAAAATTTTCTAAAGAAAGTGACATCTTCACATTTATTACAATAAAATTATAGTAGCATCCTAAACACTAGGATGCCACTGTCCAGGTGTGTAAAGTTTGTAAATATAAATCTTGTACCTTCACTCGAAACACAAAATCTCTAATTTTACTGGTAAAATATCTAATTTTATAGGAAAATCTCTAATAATTAGATATTTTACCTCTAAAATTAGATATTCCCTGTAAAATTAGATATTATCTCTATTAAATTAGATATTGATGCTGTTAAATTAGATATTGAAGCAGTTAAATTAGATATTGATGCTGTTAAATTAGATATTGAAGCTGTTAAATTAGAGAATTTACCTATAAAATTAGTGATTTCACTTCAAATAATTAGGGATGTTCCTGTTAAATTAGGGATGTTTCTATTAAATTAGGGATGTTCCCATTTAATAAGAGACTTTCCTAAACATAATTCCGTGATGACATCACAATAAAGATTTGACCAATCACAGACAGATAAAATTTACCAGAAGTCACCCGGGTTGGTGTTGTTTTCTAGATTTTTCATCTGAGCTTATGGGAAATGGGTCAACTTTCGATGTTGATATCTAATTTATTTTCACAGTTAAAATCGATATTAAGCTTTTTTTTTATGCTTAAAATAACAAGGAGAATTCATAACATTAATTTTTAAAAATAATTTTGAAAGAATAAGAATTTGTACTCGGGTCTTTTCCATGCAATTACCATTGATTTCCCAATGTTTCACCTACTCAAAAAAATCGATATCCTGTATGTCCGGAATTATGTATTAAATTAGAGCTTTTCTGTTAAATTAGAGATTTTACCTGTAAAATTAGAGATTTTGTTTTTCTAGTGACGTAGATCACAGGTAAGGCAAAATAAAAAAATACGTTAGCTTCTCAGGTCCCTGCCTCATCTCTTTTCTGGTAACTAATGTTACTTTTTTATTTAAGTTTCAAATAAAAAAAAATAATAATTACCTGCCTCATTACTTTTTGGGCATTTCAGTAATGTAAAAAGATGCCTCATCATGATTTTTAACCAATAAAAATAAAAATTTTCTCCCTCCCTGCCTCATCATTTTATCTGAAAAATGGCCTGAGAATCTAATAATTATTTTTGTATGGCCTAAGTGAGAAGTAACAGTAACACAAAAGTTGTCCCCAAAAAGAGGGCTGTCTAGTGTTTATTGTGGATGCTTAGGTATCATGGTACTCCATTTACATGTAGAATTATTTTCTTGTGTATCATTTGTGGTTTCCATGCTTAACAAAATCTCTAACATTCATATGGCGAGAGAGAAAGTTGATTATTTATTGCCTCTTCCATCAGTTGCGCATTGGGGAATAAATCATGGCTGGTAAATGAATTTGATAATTTTATTATATACTTAAATTGATATCTTTGGGATGTTTTGTTATTAGTTTATTTTGTCTTACTTTCCTTAAAGGTAAGATTTAGGAAGAAAGTTCAACTTTCAATTTGTCGGTAAAAATTTTGAAATGGAATTAAATTGTCAGTGTTTAAATCAAGCGTATATCTCATCTACTCTTCTGGTTAAGTCATGAAAAATGCCAATTTTGAGGCCCAAAGACAACATAAGCTATGACTTTTAATATGCCTAACTTTTCATCCTAGAATTGTCAGATTGTAGGAATGACACATGAGGTGATACTTAAATGTCATAAATGAGTGTAAACTGCTTATTTTTTGCCTTAAATAATTCAGCAAGTAAAGGGTAAAACCAAAGAAGAGGTACAACTGGTTTTGATTCAGGATATTTGTCTATTAAAATTTTGAAGTTCTTTTGCATCTTTTTCAGTAAAAAGTTCCATTGAAGTCGCCATGGAGACTGCTTCCTGTGTGAAGCAGGTCATTATGGCTGCCAACCAATATAAAAACAGTAAAGCTGATGGTAATATGGTATATCTTCAGAGACAGTTAGAGGTTAGTGTTTAAATAAATTGATTTGGCCATCTTTCGGCATTGAGAGCCTAGATAATAATCCTTGTTTGATTATATTACTGAAGCCAATCATCACTACAGAACAATGTCAGTAGAAAACTGAAGGAAAAAAATATGCTTGAGTCCTGAAATACATAAATGAAATCCCAGAGACACAGAAGAAGACTACCAAAGACACTTAATTCATTTACAACATATACCAAGTATAAATCAATTAAAAAAATAACATTGAAAAATAAATCACTCATGATCACAATATGAACTCACATAAAAAAACTGAAAGTGACATTATAATTAGGTGCTCCGGAAAGGTAAGCATGTCATGTTCTATATACATGAATAGTTATTGTCCCTTGTCTATAACCTTAACGCTCCACCTATTCCTATTGTGCAACCAATCTAGCAATTTCATTACTCTGTTGATGTGATAAAACTCACCTATACCTATACCTTTAGACAAACATCTATTGTAAAAAATTTCTGGAGACTTGCTATTGTTAACCAATCCCAAACAATCAAGTCCTTTTGAATTGTCTAACAATACTATTGTATATCAATCTATAATGGCCTGGGGAAGTTTTATATAGTTCCTATCAAGGTAAAACCTCCCTAGGCCATTACAGATTGATATACAATAGTATTATTAGAAAATTCAAAAGAACCATCATTGTTTAGATAAGTTAACAATAGCAAGTCTCCAAAACTTTTTTACAATATATGTTTGTCTAAAGGTATAGGTATAGGTGAGTTTTATCACATCAACAGAGTAATGAAATTGCTAGATTGGTTGCACAATAGGAATAGGTGGACCGTTAAAGTCATAGACAAGGGACAATAATTATGCCCTTGTTTGAAAAGGGTTCATCAAACTGACATGCCCAACTATTGTGGTGCTCTACAAAGACTCCTGCTTTCTCAACCTCTAAATCAGGTCATTATGAATTTAGAAACTTTACTCATAAAGATCCTTGTTAATAAGAATGTTTAGAAGTGCAAAATTCTTTAATAAATTGTTTTATAGTTGTAAAATGCAGTTGTTACATGTGTTACAAAAAAAATTTTGAAATAAGTTTACATCGAAACATGTATGAATCTGAAATATATTTCAACAACCCATGTATCTTCACATTATTTGTGTATCATTTAAAAAAAAATTGTATTTGGCAGAAGACAAATCCCAAGTTTATATGTTTTCTGAAATTTGGTTTGTTAAAACATATTTATATTTCTGATTTGATATTTTTTACATTGTTTTATTTTCAGATTTTGATTGGTTTGACATTACGAGGATCAACATTAAAATTTTTCAATCTGAGAAACTTGCTGCCAATTGAATGCCTTAACGCCGTGATAGACATTATCAGAGATTCTAAGACTAAACCAAGTCTTCTTATAAAATGTGTCACAGTATTTCAGAATCTAGGTATGTGGTATCATCCTTCACTAAAAATTGAAGTTAGGTTTATATACTGCAATCTTATTAAATTTCGCAGTATCTTGAACTGGGACATGTTCGGGGTATCAATTTTTTCAGGTTTAAGGGGATACGATACAGTACCAAGGGCAGATAATAACGTCGCTGCATGTGGCATGTTGTTTTCGCGACGTCACGATAGACTCACGAAATAGAGCACGACGTCATAAATACAAGACTACACGAACTGCGGACAGAAACATATACAATAAATCTATGATAAAATCGACGTGGTTGTGAATTGCTCATAACGCAATTGGGGAAGTGGAAGCTCCAGATCCGACATACTTGTCAAATTGACACCTGATAGCAAAGACTTCCTATCGGCATCGTTTGCAATAGAATCCATTTTTCCTAACAACAATTTGATTTCGTTAAAAAAAGACTTACACTTGCTTGTTACAAGTAGACAACCGCACAGTAGAAATTTATCAAGTTTGCTGTAATTATTATTTAACATTACTACTGGAATACAAGTCCATAAAAGAGTCATTAAAATCTCTTATTTTTTGCTTTTATTGAATTAGCTTCCCGTGGAATTTCTATAACCTATACGTACATTTATCTCCAGTGAAAATGCCGTTAATTAGTTTCTGCAAAATTGTTCTTGTTTATTTATGTAAAAAAGTAAAAAGTCATGGTATGTCACAGAATATGATTAGCATATAAAATTCCTGAATTCATCATAAAAAATAAACAAACAAACATACAAACAAACAAACATTAAACAAAAACAAAAAAAAATTGAGGCAACTTCACAAAGACCAAACAAATAAACAACTGAATGTAGGAATGAACAAGAACACCACAAAATTAAAAACTTGAGATCTTGCGTAATTTTTAGCGCATGGGCTAACAAATATCGAGGTTGTTAGTTCGAATCTAGCATGAGACAGATTAAAA
>MJUU01033958.1:46565-67421 GCA_002080025.1 Modiolus philippinarum | reverse complement strand
ACTACACATGCATGATAATTATCCTATGAAACACATTTAACTTTAAATGAAGGTCGGTATAATCTTTTTCGGGACAACAAGAAAGGTTATTTATTTTACCAAGAATTCGGGTAAAACACTTATCAGGAACGGGATTCGGTCAATTTTATTTTTTTGGGATGTGTTTGACTGATCTTTGTGAATGTCTGTAGACGGAAGTAATCATTAATCACAGGATAAATTCTCTGTTGTGTTTGATGTCTTTTATTTCCTGTTTAACTGTTTAATGGTATTCAACTCTGTTCCATTTTTCGCAACCCTTACATTCGGGAAAACAGATTGACGACGTTCAAGTTTCCGAGCGAAATATTTGTAACGTCATTTCGCGCCAAAACCGGCAATGTTCATTTGTAGCGATAAAAATGACAGTTTTCTCTCTGTAGCTTTAAAATAAGAACATGGACCCCCATTTTTCAAAGCGAATTTCGAAGAGTGATGTTTCACGGAGATCTCAGCGAATTTTGAAGAAAAAATCAGTTCACAATTTTTTTCTATGTGAAATTTTACCTACTAGAAACGGACGTTTATTCAATAAATATTTACATAAATGTCAATTTCGAACCACAAATAATGAAATTTTGTATTAAAATTTTTACTTAACTTCTACAGAATTATCTCATGAAACTGTAGCAAAAAACCCGAAGCAATTAGCTTAATTAGTTTTAAAGTTATGATATTTTAAAAATTACTGTAAAAATCCATTTTTTACATAACATTTTGGAAAATGGGCGATTTTGAATAGCAATTATCACGAAAACGAAATCATGAAGGCATACTTTTCTTTGCGGATTTGGAAAGAGCATGTTCAAATTAACTTCATTGCAAAATTTCACGAAAAAATCAGTTCAGGATCTTTACTGTATCGTATCCCCTTAAGGAAAATATAAATACCTTTTGATTGTTTCTGAGATATTTGCAGGTACTAATCTTCACGGACTTTTATACATATATACATGATATAGTATTGCAGTGCATATCAACTTGCTATCATGGGTAAAAGCAGACAAAGAGTTTTATTTTAGTTATTAGGAATAGTCTGTGAAATAATAATGAACTACAGTGAAACCTGTCTAAATCTAACTACTTCAGGACTAAAGATTTTGTTTGGTTAAAACAAGTGTTTAGTAATACATAGTAATATTGGCACATTCATAAATCTTGTCTTCAAGAAATGTAGTATAAATATGACCAAAATAGTCTGTTTGAGGCCTAATATGGTATATACCCATTAAGTATAATTTATATTTGTTACCAGAGAGTAGCTCAAGTCCCAATATTCACTTTGTTGATGTGTATATACCATTTTAGGTTTCTTACATACTGTGTAATGTATATATCCTACCAGTAGTCCAGTAAACATGAAAACTTGCTAGAAATGCTACAAACATATTCATGTTTATATGATAATGCCTCGTAATGGCTGCCACTGATTGCATATTTCTCATTCACCTGATCAATATTGAATATACATGATCAGTAGAGGGGAAATGATTTATCGATGAACTGATTCTATCAATCCAAAGTGATGACGATTCCTGTATCGTATCATTGGTCCGGAATTGTGATAACGAAAATGGCTTAGTTTTATAAAACCACATCCGATCTGATCTGTGTTTTATTGGCGCCAATATGGCGGAATTGTAGATGTTAACGAAATCATCATTGTGAATGCTCCCACAGCTTATGAATCGATATAATTACTAATATTTAATTACAATTATGACAGATACATAGCTCAAATATTAAAACAATTGTACAATGCAAGTCATGGTCTTGATTTCTGCTGAATTAATGTCATGAAAACAAGATTTACAATACCATGATATGTATAGTGAAAGTATCTTATCGCAACCAGATATCAGGATACATATCATATTGTGAGATTCCTCATGATACTCAGCTCTAATGATCAGCTTAGGACGTCTTTTTACCAATCAATGTTTGAAGAATTTAGGGCTATTCCATTTAAAATTCCCACTGGGGGATGGAACGCCAGTGAATTATTTTTCTGTTGGTGGTGGGTAAATTTCTATTGTATAATAAAAGTTTAATTATATATTTAATTTTTTTTCTCTTGGTGGGGGTATAAAAATAAGTGGCGTTCCACCCCCTGGTGGGAATTTTTACTGGAATAGCCCTTACTAGATGTATAATATGTTTGTATACATAGTCATGCAATTTTTCTTTATTTGGAAGTTTCTTGATTACTATAAAATTTATTTTTATACCCCCCTCGAACGAAGTTCAGGGGGTATATAGGAATCACCTTGTCTGTCTGTCTGTCTGTGACAATTTTTCGTAACAGTTTTCTCAGTAACTACTAATTACTACCACTTAAAATGTTGCATGCAAGTTTAAAATGGTGTCCCATACTGCAAGTAGCGAATTCAGGTTTGCTGGACATCTACTTCCTGTTTACCAACTTAGTTAATTTTTTTACATCTTCTGTGAATTGTAGAAATATTTCGTAAGAGTTTTCTCATTAACTACAAATCACTACTACTTGAAATTTTGTATGTTCATTTAGAATGATGCCCCATACTGCAATTAGCGATTTAAGGTTTGCCAGACATATACTTCCTGTTTATCAACTTACTTAATTTTGGACATCTTTCGTCAAATTTAGAAGGTGTCTCCTCAGTAACAACATAAGACTGCCACTTGAAATTTTGTATGTGAGCTTAAAACAATGTCCCATACTGAAATTAGTGAATTCAGGTTTACCAAACATCTACTTCCTGTTTACACACTTAATTATTAGATGTTTCTTGTACATGCTGTAAATTGTAGAAACTTTTTGTAACATTTTTTACAAAATCTTTAGTATGTAATGCAATTGTGTACTGTTAACTGGTTTTTTTTCCAAATTGTTTTGAAGACATTCGACTTGGGGAGTGGGGGGTATCATTTTGTGGCCCACCAGGCCACATTACAGCTAGTGTATTTTGAAGAATACAGAAATTTGTACTATGTAAACATGTACCTTGACCAACCGAGATATTATAACAGCACATAAACAAATTAACATGTATTTCAGCACAGGATAATGAGATCAGACACTCCCTCCACGAATCATTTCATCTTACGCCATGTTTAGCAGATGTGATAAAAACGCATGGAGGTGTTCCTGGTGACCACTTTACATTAGAGGTATGACTAGAGGCAGTTTTCTCTAATGGCAATTTTGATACTGTCTAAGATGAAAATAAGGTTTTTTAAAGCTTTGATTGACATCTCTTATCAATCCACTTATTCATCTTGTCATATTTTATCATAAAGGAACCTGAAACTCTCTTTCATTTACCTTTGATTATGTACTGGTGGGGGGGAATTGTTTTTGATAATTTTTTTTTAATTCAGAACAAAATGAGGTAGTTCAGTTTTTATGTGTTTGTAATTTAAATTTTGCTAATATAGCCTATCAAACAACCATGGGAGATAACTCTTATGTTTCTTGTCAAATTAGATATATTTCACTTTCTGTCAAAAGTCTCATAGATGTTAGGACGTGAATTTCTTTTCAAATTATTTATTAAGTTCTATTAACTTGAATTTTATGTAACAATTTTATGTAACAGTGTTTATCACACAAATGCAATTATTTATAACGTTCAAACAATTGTGAACTTGTGGCTTCAAATTTTGTAATATGTAGGGTTTTTATTGATAATTGGTACTAATGCTACATCCCATAGAATGCTTAAATATTCATGCGTTCAGTTGCAACAGGTATCTGTGTAGAGAGGTTTCATTGTAACCCTGACAATACGGTTCAAAATATTCACTTCCAAAGTGAGACAAGCCTTTTCTCTACCTGTATTTTATCACAAATAATCTGTATACAAATGATGTATGTTTTACAGGTGTTAAATCTCCTACAGAAAATAACATATGGACACAAGGTTAATTTCCAGGACAGTTATGTGGAAGATCTGTTACATTTTGTACTTAAACATATGTAAGTACTGCAGGGAAATGAACTTAATTCATTGTAAAAGTACATGTATATGACATTATAGGGCCATTAAAAAAAATGTTTCTTTCTCTAGCCCGGCCTGCTTCTGCCAGAATGTAGGTGCATCAAACTTTTTTTTTTAATTTTGAAAGATATTTTTCGAAATGATATGGAGTAAATGAACATGAAACCATAATGCATATGTAAAATTCAACTGCTATAAATTTTAATGAGCTGTATGGCCATTTCGGAAATTAATACCTAGAACCCATACAAAGTAAATCCACAATTTCAAAAAAAAGTTAAATATGTATAAAACCAAACAAAATCTGAATAATCAGTAATATCAAATATAGGTATTAAAGGACAAAGTTTTTTTTTATAAAAGTAACTAAAAGCTCCAAATCTTGCAAAAACTTGTGTGTATGTTTAGATTTCTTTTGAATTAAGCTCAGATGTAATGAAAAATTATCATAGTGACATCAAAATAAAATTTTAGTGCATTCAAGAAATCATGAAGTAAAATAAAATAGTAATAAAAACCACCCATCCGTACCAAATTTAAAATAAAAAGGTTTGAGAAACAAACAATTTATTTCGAAAAGCCTAATAAGACTTTTTTTTATAATTCTACCTTATGATAGAATGCTGCAATTTGATTGGTCGAATACCGGTGTATTTATGACAAATCTAACATTTCAAGCAATTTTTCAAGCAGCGGGGTATTTGCCTAAAAATTTGTCACTTTTAACCCTCTGCCGGGGTATTTGCTTAAAAATTTGCCTTTTTTAACCTTTCACTGAGACGCTTGTAAAAAATTTAAAAACNACGTCATCTGTGCGCTTTAAATAAAGTCATTCGGTAGAATTAAACAGATATATCATGTTTGGTCGGGGAATTTGTGAAAAATACCAGTCTCGAGAATGCAATTTCCCTTGCCCGTTGGGCTCGGGAAATATAACATCTCTCGACCGGTATTTTTCGCAAATTCCCCTCCCAATCATGATATATCTGTTCAAAATTGCAGCCAGTATAATAGTCAACAACACCATACTACACAAATGTGGAAATGGTATTGGAATAGATGTAAAACAACTACTGTAAACCAACTTATTTTAGCAGATACTTTATTTCGCGTTTGTCCCTTCTGTTGAAGTTTGCGGAGACTAATTTTTCACGATTTTCTGTTTACATAAGGATAAGAACTGTTATTATCCATAAAAATGGGCCTGTGAGGGCATGATACAAAATACGTACATAGAACAACAACATGATTTGCCTTAATACATATATATAAATGTATTTAAATCAATATCCCTTTTCTTTTTTTATAAACAACATATATGAATAATATGATAAATCAATTTCTAATTAAATTCAATACCCCCACCAAGGTGAAAATAAATAACTTGCGTTCCTGTCCCTCTATAAGATGTTCTTTTTTTGGTGGGTTCACTAGTTTATATGCAATGTAAATTGTATTGTTTCTTTTTGTTTGTAGAACCAATCCTGTGACAGATTTTACTCTACCATGTCTTGGTTTGTTGGTAAACCTTTGTAGAGATAATTTTGCTACACAGTCCTATATAAAAAATCTGGTAAATATTGAGCAATTAAAATTTATGTCAATTATGATATGAAGTCTTATAAAACATTATGTAAATATTGAGATAAACAGAAAATGATTTAAGTATAACCCCACTCCATGGGTTGAGGGGTACATTAGCAACATCTTTAGAATTTCCTTTAGTCAGAATGTTCTGCTGATTGTCTTAAAGACCTATTTATAAACGTCGCTGGCGACAAAATTGTTCAACTTTTAAAAGCAATCAATTTATTTAGTAAGATATATTTAAACAAGTTCCTTAAACGGATCAATTTTAAACAAGTTCTTAATTTCTAATATTGTTACTGTTAAACCAAATTTGTTCTATTATGTTTTTTAACATTTTACACATTGTTTTTACTTGTAGAAAGCTCTATGGTTTTATATTGATATTTTATGTATTTATTAAAATTGTTCAATATACTCAACACTTCTCGCCACAGTGTAGCTGAAATATTGCTGAAGTTGGCGTAAAACATCAATCAATCAATCAATTTAGTCAGAATGTTACCTATTATGTGAATTTAGTATTTTCAAGTTGATTATGAGTATTTCGCCAAACTCCCCATAACAAAGCCAGTGTTGTTACATTGGTTTTACCGTGTTGAAATACATGTATAAACGTTCAGGGCTATTCCAGATAAAATTGTATGGGGGGGGGGGGGTCGGAAGGCACTCATATTAAAATTTGGTGGAGACTTTCACTGAAGAAGAAATTAGACAAACCAATGAAAAATTATGTTTATAGTTTATAGTATATTGAGAAAAGAAACGCAGTCGCAGAATACTGCGTAACAAGAGTATTAACATTATTCACATAGTGAATTTAAGTTATGCATGGTGGGTCTTTTTAAAAAGTGCCTTCTGATCCCCCCTACAATTATTTCTGGAACAGTCCTCACCATTTTGTTTGACTTTACTCACAACATTACAACTTTTTATACAATAATTGTCATCACTATCGCTCCTGTATGACTTGTACATGGATAGGGCAATATATAAAACACTCTAGCTTGACGAGGATCAAGTTCTATCTGATTATTGTATAAATGAATGCACAAGTCAGTATGGAAACATTGAGGAAATACAAGCAAAAACAACATTTCTGCAATTTATAGCAAGTTTAAACCAATGCCTGAAAGATGTGATAAAAATCTATTTGGAACATAATCCTGTGTACTTTACATTATGTCATTAGAGAAACATTTTCTACAGCTTAAACATGTTATTAATTATAAAACTTCTCACATCTTCTTAAATAAATTTTGAAATGTTTAAAAACTCGAGAAGCTTAGGTTTTATTTGCAAACTTTATTTAACTTAATGTGAGAAATTTCATAACCAACTTAATTCTCGTTGCAGAAATTATATTTCCAACAAAGTCAGAGATATAAAGCCTATGATATGAATACTGTACATTTGCAATTTTTGAAATAATGAAAAATGTTGATTTCATGAAATACTTTTTTGTAATATAGTTAGTATATCAGTATCTAATTCTGTCTTAACACAGGAGAGTTCAAGATTACTGTATAAAACTCTGATGTCATATTTAGACGACCAGAATTTAACAATGATGGTCTTCACGTTGTCATGTATATCAAATTTATGTCTACATCAAGATATCGGACAAAAGGTAGGTGTTTTTACTTGTTTTAAGGTTCTTTGCTAATCTATGAGTTCACCCTCAATGTTTTTTCTGTTTAAATACAACACAGTTTATTTTGATACATTTCTGAAACGGACCACGTTTTACATTCACAATATTTTATACTGAAAAAACTTCTTCAGAATTTGTACATGTTGTATGTATCATAATAGATACATACGTTTTAGGTGAAAATTTTTAATGTTTTGCTACTTGTCTAATGCAATATGAAGGCAGTTTGATGCATTTTAAATTGATTTTCAGTTGTTCATAGTAAGTTTACAGTGAACTAATTACATACAATGTACATGTAGATGCCTTCAAAAAAATCAACCAATCATAAATTGTGCATAACCTCTTATTATTCTTTTTTATTCACAGCTGTTCAACCCAAAGAATGTGAAATGGACATTCCAATTAATGTTTAATATTGTATTAAATGGAGACTCTGGGAACACCAGACAGTATGCTGTGGATTTGTTTGGTGATCTACTTAAAAATCAAAATATTCAGCACTCTCTGGTGGAGTAAGTTTTCAGTTATTGAGTATAGTTTTGTTACTGCACAACAAAAAATCAAAGTATACAGCACTCATTTGTGGAGTAAGCTTTTTGTCACTGAGTAAGGTTTTTTATGTTCACAACACAAAATCAAAATAAACAGCACTCATTTGTGGAGTAAGCTTTTTGTCACTAAGGTTTTGTATGTTGGCAACACAAAATAAAAAAAATACAGCACTCATTTGTGGAGTAAGTTTTTTGTCACTGAGTAAAGTTTTGTTATTGCACAACATAGTTAGTTTGCATTAAATACTGTAAGGATAGTTTTGTGTAACTCCAGTACATAAAATCATAATATACAGCATTGTTCAGCGTGTTCAGTTGCTTACATAGTTTTGTAAATGCACAATTCAAAATTTTAGTGTGGTCAGCAATTTGTCTTGAATGAAGTCAGTGTTGTTCCTTATAGCCAAGTTTGAAAATCATTACCTGTTGATACTATTGGAATAAAACAAATTTTGGTTGAGTTTATCGATGTGTAAACGTGGCTGACTCGCTCAAAAGCTGAATAAAGTCTGAGTGAAAGGCTTTGTTTACACATCCATAAATTCCTCAAAAATTACTTTTATTTCTGTCCAATCCTTTGAATTTAAAGTTGAGGCACTCTATATTACTGCTTTATTTTGCCTAAGAGTGTATTAATAGGCAAGAAGCATTTATCCAGCAGTAACTTCTATGTTGTTCATGACATTGACTAATGAAATTAGATGTTTCCATTTCGCGTTTGCTGTTTTATCTTATGCATTTAGAATGGGCAGTGAAATTTAAGCAGTAGCTTATTTTCGTGCAAGATCAGCAACCGCGAACATAGCGAAAATTAAACACACGCGAAAATATCCCGATATACAGTAAGCTAATTTGATGCACAAGTATTTTTTACTTTAAATGCTGTTTTGTTTTAGGTTTGAGAAATTGAGTTCCAGTATTGAAAAAGTATTAAATCTGATAGCTACCAGCACAGCAGAATCAGTTGTTAAGGTAAAATTAGAACTATAAATGTATTCACTTTTGTGATGAACTAATTATTGCTATTTTGCAATGCTGATGAGGGCACAAAAATTAATATGCACAAAGATACACATATTTATATTCTAATTGAAACATCAAAAGGTTAAAGGAAAGGTCTTAATATTTTGAATACCTGAATCCAGAAACTGTGAAAATTAATACAGTTTCAGTTAACATGGATAATAATGCATTAAATACATGTAAATCCATGTGACGGAATCGATCCCATTTTGGTCTTTGTAAATTAATCCCTGAATAAAAGACCAAAAAATGCTATGGTGCAAATGTTTTCAGAATGACCAAGAAAATTTGTCACGGTATAAACTTCACTTTAATACTTACCTGTACATTGACATGTAGGTCCATTTCCTCAGAAATTGTAAGTGATAAAGTATCAGAAATTTGATACATCTTTCATTTAAGATAGATCGGTAACAATCCAAAATGCGTCAGTGCATCACAAGTTTTTCCGAGTCATGATTCAGAGATTCAGAAACTGTTCTTATAATTTGGTTACAATTCCAAAAAAATACATAACTGGTTGACACAATATCCAAATTTTCAACAAAATATGACCAGACTGATGGAAATTAAACTAACTTTTACTTTTATGATACATGTATGTAAAACTGTTGTCCATTTAGTACTTTGTTTGCTTAAATGAGAATTTTTGGGTAGAGTTTTGGAATTTTATTGGAAAAAACAGTTGAATTGGAAAATTATGATACGTATCTGATTTGAACCAATAAATATACATGTCCATTTATAAATAGAATTATTACCTCCCTTGTTGAAGGTTGTGGTCATAACCTTTATATATTATTATTATCCAGTTACAGAAAAATAATGTTTTATTTATCATTTGTTAAAATTGACTAGAAATTTCTAAGAATATTATTTTACATATTATTTTCAGATATTTGAATTGTTGTTATCTCTGTGTGCCGTGGAAGGTATCAGACCAACTATTTGTAGATGTATATTGTCGACGTGTTCTGTACAGGAGAAAGAGCGGTTTTCTGAGCTGGCACAAACTCCAGTTACACAGATCAAAGAACCTTTATTTGCCATTGTACATTGGGCTTCACAGCCAGCTGAGTCACATGATCAAGCAGCATTGTATGCCATAGACTTTCTGACAGAATTCTATGAGGTAAGTTTAGTACCTTATACCACCGCTAGTTAGCTATGTTCTCTGCGAACGGTTTAAGGAAGTGGAGTTTGCATATAATTGGTTTAGTCCCGTTTAATAATATTTTATTTTGGCAAATTGATAAAAATGTAAACAAATGTCTATTTTAAGTAACATTCGTATTGTTTAACTAGGAAACAAAGTGACATAAGAGGAGACCCTCAGAATGTAGACAGGAATAAAAGCCCAGTCCTTGATAAACTGGAGTTTTCTATGTATCGTGTGCATTTTTGTCATGTGTACATTCACTCCATATCATTTCATTTTTCCTATAAGAGGTAAACTTCAGCTATAATATTTGTGCCATATATGTCTCTCTTCCTAGATAAAAGTAAAATCTTTATCATGTGATTTTACTTTCGGCAATTTTTTTCTCATTATAAATCTAGAAGGGCATCATGTGTGTCTTGCATAATGAGGCCTTTCAAAAGGAGTATGCCTTCTATATTTCATATAACAAATTTTTCCAATGAGAAAAGCATAAATTTTTATTTTAAGTTTTGAACTTGGAAAAAGATTTTGTTTCTTTGATTACATCAGATATATTGCTGTTGTCATTATACACTGTGAGGTATAATACATGTACAACACCCTAAGTTATGTGTCTGTATTTCTGTCCGTCTCCAAGGTATTGTAACAATTAAGAACTTGTGATGCATTTGAATACTTAAATCTTGATGATGATAAAGGAAAAAAGTCGTTATGAAGATATGCCCCTTTAAACTTGGGAAATTTTAGCTGAAAACATGACAGGTTGTCTCATAATGCACCATGTCTATTTTTTGTCAGAGGAAATGATCTTTTTCAATATCAGAATTCAGTACTCTGTGCCGATCTAGTTACCTCTACACTACAGACTTTGAAAACAAAATTGCTGAGACTTTTTTTTTCTCTATTTCTAATATACATATTGTTTGTTTCAGGAAATGATCTATTCAAATACAAGAATTCAGTACTCCGCCCATGCCGATCTTGTTTTACCCCTAGCACTACAGACTCTGAAAACAAAGATAGAAGGTGAAAGTCATCAGATGAAAAAAGTCTGTCAGAAAATGTCGAAGGCATTACAGCTGTGTATTGGTTTGTAGTTTTATTAACAATAATACTTATTAGATGTTTCTGGTCAGATACAAATGTATTCAGGGCTGTTTCAAAAATGATTATAGGAGGGGATGTCAGAAGGGACTTAAAATTAATGGGTTGTTGGGCATATTTGGATACTTGCACTGAACAAACTATTAGACAATTTAAAAGTTTATGCATAGTGGGTCTGTCCTTCCAGACCTCCCCCCCCCCCCCCATACATTTATTTCTGGAACAGCCCTCATCACTTCTGTTGTCTTCTAGAATTTGAAGATTATGCTCTCTTTTGCTCATTAAAGAAAATTAAGTATCTTATGTTTTATCTCAGAATTTTTTCATACAGAAATGTTCTGATTTCAAAGATGTCTTTAATATGTATTTATGCAACACTTGTAATAGATTGTATCTTTCTTTCTTTGCATCTTTTAATGGTAGTAATGAGTCTGTTGATATTGCCGGATGACTTTGAGACCGAATCGGAACAAAATTTTTACAATTAAAAATGAGTTTATATGTGGTAAAATTCTAGGTCACTAAGACGTTTATTTATTTTTTTTGTTTGATGAGGTTACATTTAACTGTAGTCTATTATGATGTTACAAAAGACTGTTGCAAGTCAAAACAGGTCCTCCGTATCCGTATCCGTATCCGACTGTATTTTACCATTATGTGATGGAATCCCTCTTGAAACCTAAGTTTCCTTACAAATATTTTTTCATCCACCTAGTATTGTATTTGACAGTTTCCACTGTAGTACTATTTATTTACAGTGTTAACTGGTGAGGAAGATATCAAAAGGAAGATGGTGGGTATGGTGGACATGGAGACATTCTCACAGCTTCTGGAATTCCAGTTCTCAAATAATAAAGTAGCATTGAATGCTAGTAAATTTACTTCTATCAGTGATGATTGGTGGTAAGTATGTTTTATTTTTATACCCTCCGCTTTAGCTGGCGGTATATAGTGATCATGGTGTCCATTCCTTATTCCGTCTGCCCGAGGGTACACAATTTGTGGCGACAACTCCTATTAGACCACTTGGTAAAATTCAATGAAACTTTCACAGAATGTTCAATACATTTTGCCACTGTGCACCATCTATTTAAAATTTTGATTTGATCTTTTTTTTTTTTTTTGGGGGTGGGGGTATATATTTTGTGAGCTTTGCTCACAGTTTCTCTAGTTAGTTCTGACATAGGGTACAATGAAAAATGTTCATGCTTCTGTAAAGGCCATTCCATTTAAACATACACCAACCCTAGGAAGGATACTTAAATCACTTCTATAGGTGGAGGTCCCCATGTGAGATTTTCAATCAAAAAGGAAAAATTAGATCTAAAGGAGGAGGTATGATAAGCAATAGGAAATTGGCCCCTAAAATTGCAAAAATATAAAAATCATTCAACCTCTCCAAAAATGCACTGATTTATTTACCAAATGATGATAGTAATATAATCTAGACACTTTTATACAGAAAAGTCAGTCATGACGTCATAAACATGCAATATTTGGGGAAATTAACCAAATACGGACATGTTGTACAAAGTTTTTTTTAAAATCAAATGTGAGCAACAGCCTTACCCAAAAAGATATCTTAACCACATCAATATCTTTTAAAAATACGTCTCCTAGCAAAAGATCTTTTTGGGTAAGGCTGTTGCTCATATCTAAATATTAATGAGAAGACGTCAAAATGAGGCAATTTTTGAGGATTTTAAGGATTTTCCTGAAAAACACTAAGTTTGACAGCCTAGTACGAAAATATGAGACAGAATTCAAAACTATAATTACTGTGATATCTGACAGACTCATGTCTTATGAACATCTTAAGAGTGATAATTGATTAATTAACAATACTTTGTTTTTTCGAAAATGAGGGGCCAAAAAAGTGGCCTTACCATACCTCCTGCTTTGCTTTTGTTTATTGTTCCCTATTTTTCAGAGTGCCTTCCTGTGCATTGATATATATGTTTGAATTAAAATAGTTCCAAAGACATGTTGTAAAATAATTTTCTAAGTTATGAATGTTTCAGCATTCATTGGGATTTGGCATTTTTGCATATTTTGGGAAAATTTTAATGACACAAACTCCCATTTAAGGGTAAATTTAAGAATTAAGAATTTTGGAAATAGAGCCTATGTTTGGCCCCTGAGAGAAGTGTGAAAACTGGATTAAGTGGTTTTGTACAAATATTGACTTGTAACTGAAGAAAATTCACCTATCACTGTGCATTAATTGTTTATTATGAAAATAAATTGATTCAAGTGGTCAAAAATACAGTTAATTTTTGAAAATGCTTTGAATAAACTTCTGTGTACATTAATCAAAATCCCATTTATAATTTTATAGAAAACATTCAAGAGAAAACAAGAAGGGATAAATTACATGTAGTACAATACAGTGTGATCATCTGAAAACCCTCATCTGCAAGCTTGGTAAAATCATCACATTAAACAAAATGAAAAAAATAATAGAAAACTCTCATTTAAAGGAAATCCAGGAAATATTTAATTAAAAAAATGAAAAGGAACAACACAAATGCGAAATCACTTGCAGTTTTTTTGGGATGATCAGAAGATGAAAACAAACCCTCTGAGTATCCAAGTACAAGTATTGTACAAGTCTTGAGTGAGTACTCAAGTGCTTTTTGCCTTCTCATTATATTAGTTATGACATTTGTACAGAATTATAATGTAAGAAAAAGATTTGATGGCAAAACTGTGCCAAATACACTATACTAAATTTCAGAAAAAGAAACACTTGATTTTTCAAAGACGTTTTGTCCTCCCTATTATGAATAATGGTCTGTATAGATGGTCTGTTTACATTTATATTTACAGTGATATTGGTATAGAGATTGTAATGTATGGATTAGATTTGATGGCAAAACTTGCCAAATGTCTGCCAACTGTGGATGGTTTATTTTCATCCACTCTACAGGTAAGTTGTATCTTTTAATAGTGTTATGTGAATTCCTTATATCATCCATCAGACTATTATTGTCATGCCTGGGAAACTCCTTGTTCTCAACCAGAAAACCCGCATCCGGAAATCTTTGATTTTCACTTAATATGTGCAATTTGATGAATCAAAGAATGTCACTCTTTATAAATTTATAAAATAGTTTTTTATAAATCAAAAACCATGTTATTTCTATAATAACAATGGTAAATAGGTTTTTTCTTTATGTTCGGATTTTAGAATCGCCCAAAAGAGACTGCACTACAATAAACATGATTTCTGTCTTCAAACACAGACTTTTATATGGTTTTAATTATATTTTACATCCTTGACCAGTTTTACATGGAGTGACATTCCCCGATTTGTTTGAAAAACAGGGTTTCACTGTGTATTAATTAAATTCCTGGTAGTAAAATTCATCGAGTTTCCCAGCAGTGATTGTGCACTATTGCCTTAAAATGTTCAATATCTTCTGTAAAAACTTTTAAGCATTTTTAAAGTTATAAAGTTTAAAAAAAAAAAAATTTAATAAAAAAAAAAAACAGCATTTAAAATTGGTCTTCTAACCTATTCTGTGTATACTCTATTCTATCTGCCATCCATAGGTCTGACTGTCAGTTTCTTACAGTGTTTGATGTCTAAGATTGATAGGTTCTTATTCAAGACCATATTCAAGATAAGGGATGTCTTCCACCGGTGCAAGAAATTCCGTCTTTTCCCGGATTGAAATGAGAGTTAAAGACATAGAATATCACACAAATGGAAGATATTCCGTTCTTTAATTTTGGTCTTTGGTCAAATGTCAGAACCTATTTTTGTTGTAAAAAAAATGAGCAAACTGAAAGAAAGTGAAATGTGCAATTTCTTTTACAGTTTTCATTTGACACATCAAACCATTCATGAAGTTTATCATGGCAACAACTATTATGTGGAAAAAATTGTAAAATTGGATTGGACATTTCCCCTTCCCTTACTATTCTTATATTTAAGGTAGATCGATCCTAATGAAAATATCAGGCAGAATTTTTTATCTTAGGCCATGAAAAAAAAAATTTATTGGTTCACAGGCCCTCCCTCATCTAGTTTGACCCTTGAAAAAAGCCCCTCATTGACCCTATTTCTTTCCATTCCAATAAAATAAAAATCAAAAATCACCTCCCTCACTACATTTTTTGGTGGTTTTTACAATGTAAAAAGCTGCCTCGTCAATTTTTATACCCCCGCTACATAGTAGTGGGGGTATACTGGTTTACCTCTGTTCGTTTGTTCGTCCGTTCGTTCGTTCGTCTGTCCGTAACCACACTTTTCTCAGCAACTACTTTACAGAATGAAATCATAGTTTAGCAAAAGCTTTCTCATGATGGTCTGATGCGTATATACAGATTTCAAGGTTACCGCATAAGTACTTCCTGTTTGCCGAGACTTTTATTGCTTTTTTATTGCTGTACAGCAAATGGAATTTTTCGTCACACTTTTTTCTGAAACTGTAAGAGGGATTCAATTGTTGTTATGCACAAAGCTTCCTGCCATAAGCACTTCCGGTTTGCCGAGACGTCATTGTTTTTCATTGTTGTACAATATATGGAATTTTTCGTCACAATTTTTTCTGAAACTGTAAGTTGGGTTCAATTGTAGTTTTGCACAGAGCTTCCTTATGATCCAATCTATTGTGTTTTATGATTTCCAAGTTACATCATAAGCACTTCCTGTTTGCTGAGACGTCATTGTTTTTTATTACCGTACAGCATATGGAATTTTTCGTCACACTTTTTTCTGAAACTGTAAAAGGGATTCAATTGTTGTTATGCACAAAGCTTCCTGATGGTCCAATCTATCGTGTATTCGGATTTCAAGGTTACGCCATAAGCACTCCCGGTTTGCCGAGACATCATTGTTTTTCATTGTTGTACAATATATGGAATTTTTCGCCACAATTTCTTCTGAAACTGTAAGTGGGATTCAATTGTTGTTTTGCACAGAGCTTCCTTATGGTCTAATCTATCATAGGTTTCAATTTCAAGGTTATGTTATAAGCACTTCTTGTTTTCCAAGACGTCATTGTTTTTCATTGTTGTAAAATATATGGAATTTGTGTCACAATTTCTTTTGAAAATGTAAGGCAGATTTAAATATTGTGCAGACAGTTATCGTTGAACATGTTAGTTACTAGGATTATATCATTGTGTTCATACTTGTATTGTGTCCCTTTACAATTAAATTTGCACTTGCCACATTGATTCAGGGTTCAATGAGCGGGGGTATATCAGGCTGCCATTCGGCGCCAGCTCTTGTTTGGCAAATAAAAAGATAAAAAAATCACCTCCCTCCCTCATCTGTTTCAATGAAAAGTGGCCTGAGAACCAATTAATTTGTATATCCTTAATATGTTTTGTAGGTATTAGTTCATTTGTTCCAAAAATAAAATAATATGTCACCGATCATCTGTTTTTTATCAGATTTGGAAATCAGGCCTAATTGATTATTTTTTCCACAATATTTACAAAGAATATATAGGGAACTGTGAGAACATGCTTTTTTTTTAGCTTTCATATGAAATAAGTATAAGACAGATTTTTTTCATTTTTTGATATTTCAGAGATATACACGTAGCTACAGGTTGAGCTGAAAAAATCTATTTGTCACCATTTGATCAAGAGAGATATTTTATATAGTTAACAAAATAGACAATATTTACAGGAAAAGGGAACTTATTTGCGGAAAAGTGTATGTCAATCTATTTTGACGTCACAATGAAAAAGCCAATAGAGGTATAATAGCAGTATTTGGCTTCCGGTTTGCCATTTCATCTTTGTTTGTGTGGTCTTCAAAATCAATACATGTATATGGCACCAATGAAAGCCATATTTAAATCACATCTATGGATGGTTGGCCAAAAGCCCTTTTGAAGTTGAATATGCCTAAAGGAATACCATAATTGCTTCTGTGGGTCACTATGCCATTTCTATTTAATGGAACAGCCTTTAGCTAAAGCAGTTGAAACTTTTCAACCAAACTTGTAGGAGCATTTTGTTGTACATGTACATTATAATGTAGACGTTAATTTTCACAAGACATTTATAGATTTCATACATTAGTCCCTCTCAGTCACATCAAATTGACTAATGCCATATTTTACATATCGACTGTGTATTGCAGGCAACACATATGATATACATTTGTTTTTTATTTTACAGGATAGTAGAATTGTTCCATTCCTGTCAGCTGGTCTGTCTAGTGACAACAGAACTATTGTACATATCTTTTATATTTTACAGGACAGTAGAATTGATCCTTTCCTGTCAGCTGGTCTGACTAGTGACAACAGAACTATTGCACATTTGTTTTATATTTATACCGCCCGCTTTGCGGGAGGTATATAGTGTTCATGGTGTCCGTCCGTCCTTCCGTCCGTCCGTCTTTTTGTACCCAACAGCTGGTATCTATTACTCCTCCTAAACCACTGATCAGAATTTCATGAAACTTATGCAGGAGCTTAATTGCATATTGTAGATGTGCACTATGCTTTTTGTTTTCCAATAATTCCCTTTTTTCCAGATTTTTGACAGTTTTGGACTTAGTCATTTAGCTCAATGCAAACCATTTGGTGACCACATGGTATCCACTACTCCTCCTAAACCACTGATCAGAATTTCATGAAACTTATGCAGGAGCTTAATTACATATTGTAGATGTGCACTACATTTTTTGTTTTCCTATTTTTCCCTTTTTCAGATTTTGACATGTTTTGGACTTTGTCATTTTAGCTTAATGCAAACCATAGTGACCACATGGTATCCACTACTCCTCTTAAGCCACTGATCGGAATTTCATGAAACTTATTCAGGGGCTTTATTTCATATTGTAGATGTGCACTACGCTTTTCAGTTCGCCTCAATGAAGTTGAGGGGGACTATTGGAGTAGCCCCGGCATCCGCATCCATGTCTTTGTCCGCGTCCGTATTTGGGTATATATCTTAGTAACTATGCAGTGTAGGGTCATCAAACTTTGCATGCAGGTGCATCTTGGGTTAACTCACAGCCTCCAAGAAAATTGGGTCTCTCTGACCTATATTTTCCGCTTGAGTGGCTTGCATTCAAATTTACATTTTAGTTCATATCTCAGTTACTATACATAGTACATTAATCTAACTGTGCATATGCACGCATCTCTGATGGTAGGTTAGCATCCAGGCAAAATTATGTCACTTTGACCTATATTTTTCGCTTGAGTGACTTACATTCAAGTTTACGTCCGAGTTCAGATCTCAGTCACTGTACATGGTAGGATCATCTAACCTTGCTTGTGCGTGCATCTCTGATGGTAGGTCAGCATACAGGCAAAATAAGGTCACTTTGACCTATATTTTCCGCTTGAGTGACTTACATTCAAGTTTATGTCCGAGTTCAGATCTCAGTCACTGTACATGGTAGGATCATCTAACCTTGCATGTGCATGCATCTCTGATGGTAGGTCAGCATCAAGGCAAAATTGGGTCACTTTGACCTTCATTTTCTGCATGACTGACTTGCATTCAAGTTCATGTTTGGGATTGGATTTCAGGTTCTGTACATGGTGAGATCATCCTGCATGTGCGTGTGCATGCATCTGTGATGGTAGCTCAGCATTCAGACAAAATAAGGTCACTTAAACCTACATTTTACACAGCTCAGTAACTGTACATTGTTGGTTCAGGTAACCTTGCATATGCATGCAATTTTGATAGTATGTCAGCATCCAGGCAAAATTTGGTTGCTGCGACAACGTGCCATAAAGAGGCGAACTTTGTAATGCTTGATTACCTATGTTTGTTTTTCCAGATTTTTTTTTCAGATTTTTGACATAATTTGACCTTGTCATTTTAGCTCAATTCATACCACATGGTATCCACCACTCCTCTTAAACCATCAATTGGAATTTCAGGAAAGTTATGCAGTAGCTTAATTACATATTGTAGATTTGCATTACACATTTTGTTGTCAAGTCATTCTTTTTTGCATATTTTTGACATATTTAGACTTTGTCATTTTAGCTCTTTAACCTCAATGCAAACCATATTGTGAATACCTGGTATCCACTACTCCTCCTTGAGCACTTATCATAACTTCATGAAACTTATGCAGGACCTTAATTACATATTATAGATGTGCACTTTGTATTTTGTTTTCCAACGATTCCTTTTTTCCAGATGTTAAAGAAAATGCAGGAAGAGGTGGGGACAGGGGGTATCCGTGGCCCTCTAGGCCATAGAGGGCCACAGTGACTGTAGGACAGTAGAATTGTTCTGTTCCTGTCAGCTGGTCTGACTAGTGACAACAGAACCATTGTACATATGTTTTATATTTTACAGGATAGTAGAATTGTTCCGTTCCTGTCAGCTGGTCTGACTAGTGACAACAGAACTATTGTTCAAGTTACATTACAAATAATATGTTTTGCATCTATATTGGATGCTTTTCCAACAGTTTTGTAAGTAATTTATCTCTTTCTTAATTTTGTGCTTCTATAGAAATGCATCTGTTCAAAGTTTGATTCCTTCAAATTCTACACATGGATGCAGGGATATTGTAAGGCAGTTGTTTCAGCCTTACTTAGCACAAGTTAAAATTTATGTTTATAAAAGATATTTTATTTAAAATAGTTTCATCTTTTTGGCCTCATTTTTCTGTAAACTTCTGAGATGTATTGAAATGAAACCTTCAAGACAGAAAACATACAAACTCATATCGCATGATGCTTTTACACTTTGAAGAAAAAGTTCAAATACATTTATCTCTTCTGTACTACTTAAATACCATACTTACATATTTTACAAAAGGATATGGAGTAAATGAACATGAGACGATAACACATGTTAACTCAAACTGGAATAATTTTAATGAGCTGTATGGCCATTTCAGAAATTAATTCCTCATCTGAGGCACTAGAACCCAAACATAGGAAATCCATAATTTCAAAAAATGTTTAAGATGCATAAAACCAAACGAAATCCGAATAATCAATAATGTCAAGTGTAGCTTAGTACAAAACTACAATGGAGGCAGTTAAGAATATAAATATACATTCACAAGTATATACATGTATATTATGTGAATCATAACAGTCTATTGGACTGCCTGAGAGACATAGTCCAAGTGAATGACCCAGTCTTCTTAGATCCTCTGGGTAGTTCTTACACTCTATATTTTATGTTTTTAACAAAACTGAGCTTCATGGACAATTCAGCATCACCCCTTCAACCATACTCACTTACAAAAATCCTTAACATCTCTAAGGGATCAATATAGAAAAATATGAAAGGATATGGAGTGAATGTACATGTGACAAAAACGCACAAGGGACCAATATGACTGTAAGATGTGCATGTAATTCTTTTTTTGTGGTGTCCAAGGGAAGATCATTGAGATTTATTTGAAAAAAACTTCCAGAGGTATTTCTTTGATAGAGCTTTTCCATTAAAATGCATATATCAGGGTGGGAAGGCAATTTTTTACTACACTTACAACCAAGGGTAATGGACAAAAAAAGAGTATAGCAGTGAGATACTAAATTGACAAGAACCCACAAGAATTTTCATATTCTGCCTTTTTACCCTGGTACATCCTTTTTTAGCTCTCCGGGAAGAATGTCCGGAGAGCTATTGTCATACCCCTGGTGTCGGCGTCAGCGTCAGCAAAACTTTAACCTGGCTTGTGGAATTGAGACCTGAATAGCTAGGATGTTGATATTTAGTATGTGACTTCCTTGTGATGAGAGCTTTCTTCTGGTACTATACTTGTAGACATTTTGACCTTGACCTTGCCCT
>MJUU01033958.1:13747-24705 GCA_002080025.1 Modiolus philippinarum | reverse complement strand
CCATCAACTACATGCAAATGCTTGTCCAGGCAGGATCCAGACTATTTGAAAAGAGGGGTTCAAATTCGAAGTGAAATGATTTTCCACCGAGCGGCACGTGGCTTGAAACAGTTTTTGGCATTTCATAGTAAAACATCAAGATAATCATTAAAAATACACGATTGTGCAAACGGGGGGGGGGGGTACCATCCCCCGGAACCTTCACTTGGATCCGCCAATGATTTCAATGTCGTGAACAAAACTAGAATTTTTTTACATAATATGCTTTCTCCAAAACTGTAACAAAACGTTCTAAACTTGACAGGCTTTGGAATAAGAAAGTATATTTTTAAAACAGAAAACGACGATAAAAGCAAACACACAGAAATTACATAGGTTCTCAACTTTGAAGATGCGCACAAAAGCACAAAAAGACGGAATGGCATATCTTGTTGGGTTTTCTTCTGTCAACAATTTCCCACTAAACAACTTTTAGCGCAATATTTAGCAATTTATAATGAAATATTAGCCTTTTGGATGTTTTATGATTTCAGGAAATTTAAGTTTTCTCGTGTAATCAATTTAAGTGATGACGCATATTTTGTGAAGTGAAGCTGTTTTCATCTTTAGAACAATTTGCCGTTTCCAGTTTTTGCTTAGCATAGCAGAGCTGGACTCCGATTTGACCCAGCAAATACATTTCCGCATCTTCATATATAAACTATACGAACACACCCAATACTCAAACACACCCTTTAGTTAATTACACCTTTTTTATATAGGTGAGCAAATAAAGACATTATAAACATCTGTCACGTATTTTTAGAATTGTACTTATCATACCTGCCAACTTTTGAAAATCTCCATGGGGGTTTTTATGCGCGACCTTCCTTTTGAGTCGTGTGAGATTTCGCGGCGTTTTTGCGCAGTTTTTTTTGTCTTATACTTGCTGCTTTTTTTTATCAAACACAAACATCTAGGTGTTATAGAAGACTTAACTTTTTATTGAGGGAGGCAAGACATTCCTATTTTATTGTGTTTTGGGGATTTCTGCTGGTTCTTGGATACTTTTGGTCAAATAAATCAGTTGTGAACAGTTTTTGGACCATTTGGAGTTTTATGTTCTGTTAAATTTTAACTTAGTTTTAACTGTTAAAGGGAAACAAAGAGCAGTGCTTCCTGTTAATCATTGTTGCTGTTATTTGAATTTACAGTTGACTGTTTTCAGGAAAATTAAAGATTGTAAGCTTGTTAATGCAACCACGCTCTCTCTCCTTTATTATTGCCTGATGTACATTTACTGCATTTCTCCTTTTATTCCAATCTTCTATAAATAAAGCAAGCATTACATATTTTTTAATTTTTTTTTGCCTTTTCTGATTCAATCACAAGTATGGTGTTCTAGAATTTTGAATGACCTTTCGTGCATTACAGTTCCAATATGTTTGTTAACGTCGTTAAGGCTACTCAGTCAACTATGCAAACTCTGCAGAACGGGGAACTTGCAACGACATACGTAGTCACTCGCACAGCCATCCACGGAACTGTCAAGTGTGGTGCTTGCAGCTCGTTGTATCAGGGATTGTGAACCTTGATTCATAACTCAAGAACTGTTCACTGTGATTGTCGGTGGTCCATCCATTTACATAACTTTATTTACGTCGCCGAAGCCTTAAAATCAACAAAAAAATACACCAAACTCGTCATGTTTACGATTGTTTACACGCCGGCTCCAATCAGCTGTTTTTCACGCGAATAGAGCGTGATTGATGTAAAACCGATTCTGATTGGCTAATATCGAGAATCTGGTTAACTCCCTTTCGAGAATTTGGATTATCTCCCTTTCAACGGTCAAAATCGTGTAAACAAACATTTTTTCGTGTGAATTTCTTCAAAATCGTGTTTTATGCCAAATTTTTGTTTCACGATCGTGACATCGTGACAGAAGGTTAAAATCGTGTAGATCACGCCAAAATCGTGAAAGTTGGCAGGTATGACTTATGTCAAACATACACCAAACAAATTGAAATATTGTTAAAATATCATTAAAACAGACTGCCTGGTAAAGGGTAAATTATAAAATTATGGTCAAATCGGTACAACACTGTTCAAATACGGGAAAAAATATTTGCAAAACACAACTTTTGATAAAAAATTTAACGTGGAGAAATGATGTATTCTGGAAACAAATGCGCCAATAGTTGCGCGAAACAATTGTCAAATCAGTTATGAGACATAATTAACAAATATGTAAAAGATTAAAAGGTAGGTGCTAAAAAACATCAATTTTAATGCTTAATTTTACCAAGTTTGTAAACGGTCGTTCTGGGCTATTTTAGAACTTATAAGGGTGTATTGATGCATAATTAAGTACACTATTGCATGCTTTTTGTTTCTTTTGTATTGAGTTTCAAGAATAAGTGGTGAATTCAATAAAATTTCGTTCAAAGCCGTCCCGTGTGTATATTGAAGAGCAAGGTAGCGTCAAAAGTCGCCATTTTTTACGTCATAGGGACTACAATTTAACGCGACGACAGACATTTTCTGAGAGTTGAGATGTTGATAAATGATATTAAGCAATAAAATTCCATGGGGCTTTTGGGTAATTTAAACTCGTTAAATAAGCGTCTTTTTACATATCCGCCGCTCTACTAAAAAGACTTCTTTATTTCGTATAATATGAAATCATGAAAAGCAAAATTTTTCATCTGTAAAATGTATGTCATTTAGTCAGTGTCATTTTCAACGGAATTTGTTTCAAAGAGAACATGCTGGTTTCATTTTGGACATCATATCTAAATTAACAGTAACTTCGGTATTTTGTATCTAGTGCGTTAATTAAATTCAATGAAGATCACTCACAATTTACTAAAATAAAACTTATGATCATAAGCAGGGGGAAAATGCTTTTGCCTGCTAACTTTTTTCTTTCGTAGTGTGTTTTACATTTCAACAGATAGTTCCCTCTTGTTAGGTGTTTTTCATTCAACAGACAACGTATCTTCCAACGGAAAATACAGTTAATGGGAATGTATCTCCCACCATTAAATGAAAGCGCATGTAAATAAATTGGTTTGCAATATTTTCACACAAGATCATGCAAATGAGATTCGTCATAGCTTATACATGTGTGTGATAAAAACACCTACATTTATTGTCAATGCTTATATTTGGTTAAGGGTCCTCGAATAGCTGAAAACTGATTCAAGGTGAACTTCTTGCTTAATCTTGCTTCTTCACAAAACGACAAAAGTACATGTATTTTCAAAACAGTGCGGGTCATTAACTGGAACAACTACATAATAGTAAGAAACTTATGAGGGGTGTACACTAAAAATCCGCAAAATGTTGTTTGTTCCCAGTAATTAAATAAATGGATTTATAAGTTGATTCAGTTAAAATAATACTGAAATTAGTGAATATTTGTTAATTCTATGAAGTGGAAAGCCATCAGTCGCCATTTTGAAAAAATCCATATTTTACCCCATGTAATATGGATTTCATATTACACGCCCGTGTAATACGGATTTCATATTACACCCCCTGAAGATATGACTGGCTTAATTCTTTCTTTATGACACATGCAAAAAGACACATATCTTGAGTAAGTATATGATAAATTCTGATATCCAATGTTTATCAAATGATATTTCAAGTTTATTTAACATATGTTTCATAAAGCAACGTTTTATTTGATTGACCTGCCAAAATATTGTCTTCACTGATTGCCTTCAATTCATAGAGACAAGGTATGAACAATGTCACGAGGTACTTACAGTGCATGTGCAAGTTTTTGTACTGTCAAATAACATTTTATACTAATCTGCAAATAACTCTGCTAAAACCTTTCACTTTATTTTGTTATTAATTCTACCTTATGATAGAATGCTGCAATTTGATTGGTCGAATACCGGTGTATTTTTGACAAATCCATGACAATTCAAGCAAGTTTTCAAGCAGTGGGGTCTTTGCCAAAAAACAATTGTCCCTTTTAACCCTCTGCCAGGGTATTTGCTTAAAAATTTGCCTTTTTAGCTCACCTGACCCAAAGGGTCAGTGTGAGCTATTGCCATCACTTGGCATCCATCGTCCGACGTCCGTCTGTTAACTTTTCACATATTCATCTTCTCCTCTGAAACCACTGAAGCAAATTCAACCAAACTTTACAGGAATGATGTATGGAAGGTCCTTTACAAAGATTGCTATTTTGTTCCGATCCGATAAAAAACATGGCCACCAGCACGGAACTTGGGTTTAACATTGGACCGTATGGAAAATTCACATTTTCTTCTTCTCCTCTGAAACCACTGTAGGAAATGCAACCAAACTTTACAGGAAAGATGTACTAAAGGTCCTTAACAAAGATTGCTCATTTCGTTCTGATCCGATAAAAAACATGGTCGCCAGCATGGAACATAATTTAACATTAGCCCTATGGGAAATTCACATTTTCATCTTCTCCTCTGAAACCACTGAAGCAAATTCAACCAAACTTTACAGGAATGACGTATGGAAGGTCTTTTACAAAGATTGCTCATTTCGTTCTGATCCGATAAACAGCATGGCCACCAGCGCAGAACTTAGGTTTAACATTGGACCCTATGGGAAAATTCACATTTTCTTCTTCGCCTCTGAAACCACTGAAGCAAATGTAACCAAACTTTACAGGAATGATGTACTAAAGGTCCTAAACAAAGATTGCTCATTTCGTTTGATCCGATAAAAAACATAGCTGCCAGGACGGAACATAGTTTAACATTGGCCCTATGGGAAATTCACATTTTCATCTTCTCCTCGGAAACTACTGAAGCAAATTCAACCAAACTTTACAGGAATGATGTATGGAAGGTCCTTTACGAAGATTGCTCATTTTGTTCCAATCCGATAAAAAACATGGCCCCCAGTGTGGAACTTAGGTTTAACATTGGACCCTATTGGAAAATTCACATTTTCTTCTTCTCCTCTGAAACCGCTTAAGCAAATTCAACCAAACTTTACAAGAATGATGTACTAAAGGTCCTTAACAAAGATTGCTCATTTTGTTCTGATCGGATGAAAAAACATGGCTGCGAGCAGGGAAGATAGTTTAACATTGTCCCTATGGGAAATTCACATTTTCATCTTCTTCTCTGAAATCACTGAAGCAAATTCAACCAAACTGTACAGGAGTGATGTATGGAAGGTCCTTTACAAAGATTGCTCATTTCGTTCCGATCCGATAAAAACATGGCCACCACCGCAGAACTCAGGTTTAACATTGGACCCTATGGGAAAATTCACATTTTGTTCTTCTGCTCTGAAACCGCTGAAGCAAATTCAACCAAACTTTACAGGAATGATGAACTGAAGGTCCTTTACAATGATTGCTCATTTCGTTCTGATCCAATAAAAAACATAGAACATAGTTTATTTTGGCCCTATTGGAAATTCATATAAAAAACATGGCCACCATGCGGAACATCGAAAACCCTGCTTCAGCATTTTGTCAAGTGAGCAATACAGGCTCAGTGTCTGAGCCTCTAGTTTAACCTTTCACTGAGAACCTCGTAAAAAATTTAACGTCATCTGTTGGATTTAGATAAAGTCATCCGGTAGAATTAATATATCATGTTTGGTCGGGGAATTTGTGAAAAATACCAGTTTCGAAAATGCAATTTCGCTTGCCTGTTGGGCTCTGGACTCGACTCTCGACTGGTATTGTTCGCAAATTCCCCTCCCAAACATCATATATCTGTTCAATATTCATCAGAAGAGAAAAACTTTTCATCACTTTAAACATTTTAAAATGGTTTATTATCAAATCTCTTAAGTTAATTTTAAAATTATAGAAACTCATAAGAGGCTTGTTTCTTAAGTTCAAAATAAACTACAATCGAAATTGAATGGCTTGAACAACAAAGGACCACTGAAAACAGTTCAAGCTAGAGGTCGAACTATGCATGTAAAATTTCTCAAATCAAAACCTGCATGCACGTACATTTGAAAAAATTGAACATTGTTGTTTTCAGATTGAAATGTATTGGTCAAACCAAAACTGAAAGGAAAATAGTTGTCGGCATATGTCATGCAACTTGATAGGTTCCTAGCGAATTAAAAATACTGGTATGCATATGTACCCTCAAAAAACATCTTGTTCCCCCAAATTTAAATTCAAAGGGTACATTAACAATGAAGGGATATGGAGTAAATGCAAATTAGACAAATTTCTACAAATACATGGTAAAACCAAGCAATGGAACAATGCTTTTATTGTTCTTCATCTTGAAGTCACCATGAGGCCCTCAACAATGAGCATTACTCATACCTCATAGCAAGTTCAAGACGACCCCTAGCACCGGTTTAAGAGGAATTCATTGCTATTACATTCATGTCTTTTTTCCTTTGAGCCATGGATGCAGGATTGTCAACAAACATAACTGGCAAAGTGTTCTTACGTGTACCCCCAACTGCAAAAGAGCAGTGGGCATGCTGATAATGGGACCAGAAAAAGGGTTCGAGGCATCCATGGTCTTTGAGCTATTGCAGTTCAAGCCATCGAAGTTCTACTGTATGTCTTTTCACCAAATTCTTAAGGATAGTTGCTGACAAGTACTAAAAAGATGATATTCATTAGGGCTATTCCATTAAAATGGATGGGGGGGGGGTAGTAAGGGAAGTTTAATGATCGGACATGGGTTGTAGGTTATTCTTAGCATGTTCCCATTAGTTTTATGTAAAATTATCTTAAAAAAAACAGTATGTTTGTTGTGGGGGTACTTTTAAAGTCCCTTCCTACCTACCCACATCCATTTTAATGGAATAGCCCTTAAGGCATACTGACCACAATCAAACACCTGCTGCTCATTTTGATTTACCATTTGTTATTATACATGGCCAGGGACATGTTCAAATACTGTTTATTAGCAGTTCTACTTTAAATGCATGTATTTGTATTCATCGGGTACCAATTTTTGTTGATTTTGTGGTGGACTAAAGCCTGAAAATGGACTTTAATAGTGTTACGTACATTTTGGGGTGGACTAATGCCTAAAAATCTACTTATGGAGTTATGTTTTTATTATATCATTTTTTCCCGCAGATATCATCATTAGAAATGGTTTGCAGTCAACATGAAACAGACTTGAATGTTAAAGAAAAAGAATTGACTAATTTGAAAGCTGAAGTTGAAAAACATAGACAGATCGCTGCCTTGATAAACAGCCTTAGTAGTGGGAAATCTGAAAATATTAAAATGTGATATTAATACTAGACGGTCAGTGTGGAATAAAGTCAAAACATATCTATATCAACAATGCTGACATTTAGATAAACAAATTTCATCCAGGACCAATTTCAGCTACAATTAATACACAAATATACATATTTAGATGACAGTTACTGTCATATTTAACTGATATAGAAACCTTTTCAGAACTGTATAATAAAGGAACATATCATTTCCAGAACTATATATGAGGATAAGACCCTTTTCAGAACTTTATAATAAAGGGACATACTTTTCAGAACTTTATAATAAAGGGACAGGTCCTTCCAGAACTGACAAAAGGATCTAGTCCTTTTCAGAACTTTAAGAGGATCAGGCCCTTTCCAGAAACAACAATAACGAGATAGACCTTTTAAGAACTTTACAATAAAGAACATATGTTTTTCAGGCCTTTTTCAGAACTGTTTAGTAAGGAGCAGGTACTTTTCAGAACTGTTTAGTAAGGAGCAGGTACTTTTCAGAACTGTTAAGTAAGGAGGAGGTATTTTTCAGAACAGTACTATAAGAAAAAAAGTCTTTTTAACTTAATTAAGGGATGGGCTCTTCTCAGAACTTTATAATGAGGAACAGGCCTTTTCCAAACTGTATATTAAGGAACAGTCTTTTTCCAGGACTGTATAAAGAGGATCAAACCCTTTTCAAAACTTTATAATTAGGATCAGGCCCTTCTCAGAACTGTACAATAAGTAATAGGTCCTTTTAAGAACTGTTTAGGAGGATGAGGTCCTTCTTCAGAACTGTTATAATAAGGATCAGTCCCTTTACAGAACTATAAAAAGGATCAGGCCCTTTTTAGAACTGTTCAATAAGGAACAGGTCATTTTCAGAACTGTACAATAAGGAACAGTTTGCAGAACTGTATAGGAGGATCAGGCCCTTTTCAGGAACAAGTTATTTAAAATGTAAATTAAGGGATGGGTCCTTTTCAGTGATGTATAATAATACAGTTGAACCTCGATAAGTCGAATTCGAAGGGACCATCGAAAATTGTTCGAGTTATCCGAGGTTCGAGACATCTGAAGTATGAGTAAGGACGTATTTCCCTTGTGAGATCAACAACAAACAAGAAAACAACGTGGTCTATATTCGCATTTCCCGTCGATGTACACAGCGAAACTGTTGAATTTTGGTCGAGAAAAGTTTTTTTTTAAATATTTTGATAATGAACATAAATGAATGCACTAAAAAGTTTCAAAACAAACAGAAGGTCCAAAACGAAAATATTAAACACTATGTATTACCTAACGGGTAAGTGTCAATTTAAATTTCAAATGAAACTGTTGAAACGAAACTAGTCATAAACATTTCTGCAGAAACTATTGATTGTTTGGCATTGAGTTGAAAAGCTGTTTCTTCAAAATGAAGCTGTAACTATATTAGTCCTTATAACCACAAATCATTTTATTTCCAGTTTATTTACGCTTGGGTCATTTAAATTCGGTCCGATAATAGATCACAGAACAGTGCGGTTGAGTTCCGCTTGGACACGCGTACCTGACAAGTGACATTTACATGCTAGAAATCTAATAAATTTATTATTGGCAATGATGTGTAGACAATTTTTTGTAAATTTTACAGTTCTTTCTCGAATTCATAATGAAACTTTGACATATCGAGGTAAAATTATGTTTGAAATTTCGGACGGGACCATATATTTTACTCCAGTTATCCGAGATTTCGAATCAACCGTGTTCGAGTCATCAGAGGTAAAAATGCATTAATCAAATGGGAAAATTACCAGGACCGACAATTTACTTCGGCACATCTGAGTTTTCAAGACAACCGAGTTTGACACAACGAGGTTTGACTGTAAGTCTTTTTCGCAACTGTAGTGTGAGGCTTTTTCAGAACTGTATAACGAGGATTAGCTCCTTTTTCAGAACTGTATAATAAAGAATATGCCCTTTTAAGAACTGTATAATAAAGAATATATCCTTTTCACAACTCTAAGAGGATCAGGCCTTTTTTAGAACTGTATTATAAGGAAAAAGTCCATTTCAGAACTGTAAGAGGATCAGGCCCTTTTCAGAACTGTAAGAGGGATTAGGCTCTTCAGAACTGTAAGAGGATCAGGCCCTTTTAAGAAATGTATAAGAGGATCAGGTCCTTTTCAGAACTGTATTATAAGGAACAAGTCCATTTAAGAACTGTATAAGAGGATCAGGCTCTTCTTCAGAACTGTATAAGAGGATCAGGTCCTTTTCAGAACTGTGCAAGAAGGAACAAGTCCTTTTCAGAACTGTATGACAAGGATCAGGCCATCTTCAAAATTGTATAATGAGAAACAAGTTTTTTATCAAGCTTGTAGTAAGAATTGAATCATTCTTCAGAGCATTTCAATTATTAAACATTCTCATCCATATGATTTACAACAAAAATGTTACTTACAACTTTTATAGCAAGATTGTAGCTGTGAAAGAAGTGTTGTAATCAATCAAGTGAAATTAATGTATATGTATTTAGTATTTGTGTTTTCATTTGCAAATAACTTGACCTTTATTATAGCACAAAATAAAAAGGGTCAAGAATAAATGTACAGGAAAAAAAGAGAATATATTTTCAGACTAACAACAGAAAATTATATTTTATAAAAGAACATCCCATTTTTGAAAATTATTTTCTAAAAGTATGAAAGTGTAATCATTGGTAACAGATTAAAAAAATGATAACAGATTATAACTTTATCATTTTATAAAACTACTCAGTAAATGCAGATTAAACTTGATAAGTAACCCGTTGTAATCTTCATAAGTTAACCTTACAGCTGTAGACCAATGTCTGAAATGAATTATACAAATTTTATAGTTTGGCATACCATTATGTTAAAACATTAATGGGGTTTGCTACTCTATTTTGAAAATAAATAGGATTTCAAATAAACATGATTTTTTGTTAGAAAATCAAATAAAAAGTAATTTAAGTGAAAAAAATTGATAGGTTGATGATCTCGTTTTTGAGATATCAGTGATGGAAAATTTGGCGGGAAACTGAACTCCTCTGATTTTTCATAGGATTAACATTAGCAAAGTTTAACCATGAATGAATGTGTCGGAATAAATAGAATTTAATGACATTTTGACAGAATGCTCAAAAAGATGTATAAAATGAAATTATGGGAAGAAATAAGGGGGTCAATGTGCAAAAAATTATAATGCTTTTAAGTGGATAAACCCCGAGGATTCCGAAAATCTGACCGAAATCCCAAAACGTGAGGAGCAAACCTCCTTAAGTGATTTGTTATTATAGGCATGGCACTTTTAAGGTTGTATCAGACATTCAAATTTCTCTGATTTTATCAATAAAATTTAGTTAGGCCATCAATGTTAATCTCTTGGTTCTCTGGCATTTTTATAAGAAAATGTTGAGCAATAGCCTTTTAATGCCAAAAAGGTAAAAACAGCCTTTTACATGACAGCCACCCCCTCCTAAAAAAATGAATAGATGGAAGTATTTTATTGTTTGGGGGTTAGACAACTTCATCAGATATGATGTTGTGCTTGTGAGCCAAGATATTAATTTAGGCTTTAGAATGTGTTGCACCAATAACCCATATCTTCTTTTCAATTTGTGATTATATACAATAGAATTTTGATATTCTTTTCAGAAATTATTAATGCCCATTTCGGTTGTTTAATAGCATATCATCCTAAATTAAAAATGGATGATTTGTTTTATTTCAAAAAGTATATAACTCAGACATATCAAAATGTTTTGC
>MJUU01033957.1:24647-45015 GCA_002080025.1 Modiolus philippinarum | reverse complement strand
TTCAAAACAACAACTAGCACCGGCTTGAAAAGAATTAACATGACAGATATTGAACAACGTACATCCAGGTCTCTTTTCGTCGACAATCACAACATATAAGACAAAACATTCTTGCTAACACTGTCATCCGTTCGTTGTACAACACAGAGACCAAACACACCACCACATGACAATCATCAGCTTTGTTGTATGAAACTTGGCAAATAATTAAATTTAGATACAGGTGTTTATTTTTAATAAAGGGCTACGCCGAGCGCAGCATGATACGACCGCAGCATGTAGAAACACTGAAATTTGAACAAGTGTAATTCAAAATGAATGAGGACACAGTAAAGAGCTTGACCCAGTAATTAAATGGACACAATAAAGAGCTTGACTCATTAATAAGCTGCACACAAACTAACGAAAAATTAAAATTAGTCCTTATGATTCCTTATACACAGGCATCATTCCGTTTATCGAGAAAAATGCTCGTGAAGGACTAGGTAATGGCGGTCAAGTATTACATCGGGTGCGTGATGGATCAGGCAACGGTTCGTGAAGGATTTTCTATCGAGGAAAACATTGAAGGTCAGTAATTATTACATTTTATTCTTTTTGTGTTGATAAATTTCTAAAATATAAATGTGACTGTCAAAATGGTTCAACAATACCTACCATGCTAAATTCATGGTTGGAAAATGCATAGTTTTCTCAAAAACGTTAAAGGCAGACTCCCCACCCACATTTTTCTACATGGAGATGTGGTTACAAAAGGTGTCATTTTGTTTATTTCATTCACAAAATAGACTTTATTTTCAATATATTGATAAACTTTACATTGCAATTACCAATGAACTCATTTATGATAAAAAAAAATAATTCTATAAACAATATATCTACATTGAAAACATAAAAACTGATATCAAGGAACGAACAATTGAACTCGTGAAGGATGCTCGTGAAGGATCAAGCAACGAACAATTGAGATCATGAAGGATGCTCGTGAAGGACTAAACCTTTAAAGAGACTAATTTTTAAATTAATATAAGACTATTAGGGTATAATTAAACTTCATCAAATGCAAATTAGGAATCCACATATAACTCATGAAATATTTAATGAGGTAAAATTTCAAGTGCACCTGAAAACGCACACAACTAAAACAGAAGATAAAAGGAAACACTTACAATGGCCAAAAATTACAATCACATGCCACAATCCATCATTGAACTGCAAAAAAACAATAAAAAGACGTAGACAACGATAGGAACACGTGATGTCCTGACTTGGTACCGGCAATGTCAAGGTCTGGTTCAAAATGAATAAAGTCAAACTAAATTCTAAATTCTAAGCAAAGGATGCTAGGAAAGATGTCAGAAAGAAGTAATTTTCATGCCTTTCTTTCAGAATAAGAAAAGGAAAAAGAATTCAAATTATGGAAACAGAAAAAGGCAATGGAACAATCGATTGAAGCAATCTATAGCTAAATACAATGAAACTCCTCACGTTACTTTTACAGCAAATGACTCAAAAACAACAACCTAAATTTATGGCAGACTGACACTAATACACGGTGCATTCGATTTGTGCTTATCGGAAATCGAGTCGAATGTGGAGCTAACTTGATTTTTAAAACGGAATGTTCTGCTTTCAGCCTTTTCATTGTGACTGTTAGAATATTGAAATCTCTCATTTTATTAATTATACAAGTTTCACAAATTTATTGATAATCATTTACAACGGAATTGACACATACGATGATCCGATAGATTTAGTAATATTATTTGTGCACAACATATCTGGCAAATCATACTATCATATGTTATTTTTATTTAAATCATTAGAGAACTTCAGGGTTATATACTTTGCATCAGGAGATCAAATATAAAATTGTCATTGGCTCGGTCAAGTCGATACTTCACGAACCAAAATTTACGCTGCCTGATCCTTCACGTGCAAGAAAAGAGCTTTTTGGTGCAAACTATCTTAGCAAGACTATATAATAGAGATATTGTATCATCATAAAGCTTCTTCTGACAATATGTGTTCATATCTATTGGAATATCATAACAAATAATGAATAAAAATACCTTTGTGTTAAAAATATGACCAAATGTGGGTTTATGTCAAGGAAAAATGTATAGGGTAAGGTGCTGTCTTTTTCGTTTTTCAGAATACTGTAAGATATATTCGTATTTTTATACACCAAAATTGCCATTGATGACTACTATTTTGACAGACAGTTTTAATTTTTTTGATTGCATTTTTGTTTTAAAATAATTGTCTGCTAAAGTTAGAAAATGATTAAAACATCACTGATTTAGTCCTTCACGAACTGTTGCCTGATCCATCACGCACCCGATGTAATACTTGACCGCCATTTCCTAGTCCTTCACGAGCATTTTTCTCGATAAACGGAATGATGCCTGTGTTATATATATCGGAAATGGTAAGCGACATGTCGAATTGGTCAGCATACTACTTTAACTATACAAGAAAAGGAACCCGAAGAAAGGAACCCCATTAAAATCCAATAAAAAAAATAAAAGATTTCACATATTTTCAAAATTGCAGTTTCAGCCCCTTTGATCCCTTACAGCTATGCAAAATCTTTTGACATATACTACCAAAAGCTTCCACAAGAGGACATCAAAACAAAAACATAAAAAAATCAAATGAAATTTCATGAAAAACAAAGATTTCGCTTATTTAAAAAATTTCAATTTTGGCCCTATGACCCTTTGTAGCTCGAAAACCGTAAAAGCTACACCAAATCTGTTGCATACTCCTGAAATCCTATATCAAGAGAAATCCAAAGAAAAAACTCCCATCAAAATCCGATGAAAAGTAAAAATTGTAGGTAATCTGCAAATTTGCAATTTTGTTTTCATTCGGCCCCTCATAGCTCGGAAAGAGACAAGTTGTCAAAAATCTGATGGTGCAGCTCTATGTTTATTTTCATGAGGAATCCATTGCAAAAAACTGCATCAAAATCGGACTATAAATAAAAAAAAATAAAAATTTTGAAAATCCCCCTTTTGGGTCCCATTTATCTCAAGGACGGTACATGCCATGTAAAATCCGTTGACATACTACTGATTGAAAATTTAATTAGGAACCAACTGAAAGAAACCACATCAAAATCCAATAAATAATAAATGTTCTACAACCAAATATGTGAAAACACCAAATTTTTCCCTTTTGGCCCCTTTTTTCAAAACCGGAGGGGCCAAAATGACCAAAACCCACTCCAGCCTTCCTTTTGTTTTAAGAAACACTGTGTAAAAATTTCATAAGGATTGGTCAACCGGAACATAAGTTATTGACCGAAAACAAGTGTCTACAGACGACGACGACGCCGGACGACGACAACGACGACTAATTTTTTGCGGTCGTATAAAAAGTAAGCCCAAAATATAAGATTATAAGATTTTTATAGTGCATTTATATGAGAAATTCTTAATAAACAAGTATTTCATAACTGGCGAAATATAGAACATACCCTCATCCCAAGGAAATCTTTTTTACAGACTCAATACTTTGCGATAGGCAAACTCTATCGAAAACAAAATATGCACGGGCATGGTGTACTCTATCTTAAAAAATGAAAGGGTATGGTGTTCTCTACCTTAAAAATGAAAGGTATGGTATTCTCTATCTAAAAAATGAAAGGGCATGGTGTAAATTTAAATCCAAACAATACATTGAAAGATTAGAAAAATGCAAGGAGGCTTTCTTTCTTCATCTTGAAGTCTCCTTGAGGCATTCGATTATGAGAATTAAGAGAATTAAGAGATTAAGAGAATGAGAAAGGGTAGGTTAGGGTACCGATAAATTGGCTTAACCAGACTACTAGCTTTTACTAATGAGAGTACTTATTCAGCCTATCTCCTTTCGTTATTTGCGTTTGTCTTTTGTCTTCCATTTGTGTTTTTCTAATAAAGTCTTCTTTTGGGTTTGGCTTGTGATTGTAGATTTTGGCCGTTTAAGTTGTTTACTATTACCTTTTTCTATTTCATTATGCAGAAAAAGGAAGCAATCATACACTACACTCTCACCTTAAGACTTGCAATCTGTGGTTGATCTGAAAGTAATAGTATCAGAGAAATGAAATACAATAACACGAGTTTTCTGCTTGTCGGGGCCGTCAAAAGAGATTTTGCTGTGATAAATTATTCTATTTAATTATTTCATTTCTTACGTTGATTAGAAATGTAAATATAAAATTATTCCGTTGATAATTTATTTTCATTGCCGTTTCTCAATCGCTATAAAGCAATACAGGGACAACGGCAACATGGAAAACAACAACAAACATGAGTACGGGACAGAAAAGAAATAATGAAAACACACTTATAGATGAACAACACGGATTCAATAAAAACCATTGTGGTAGAGTGGATTTTATGCCACTTCCTGTGATTATATTTGATTTTGTATAATTATTAATTTTTTATCGTATATCTTATGTTGCAGTCGATTAATTGATTAATATTATATTGCAGCATGTGATTGCATTCACAATCTCTATCTTTTACGTATGCGTGTGATGTGATTTCATTGGTCATTGATGGTCTTGTGATCTTTAGACCGGGAAATTTGATTGTAATGGTTTGACATTGTTTTGTCGTCAGATATAAAATAATTAGTTTGGTTTGGTTATTTGGTAACCACTGTGTATTTTCCACATGGATTTGGATTATTAGTGATTTTGCAAATGTATTTCATTCAGTAAGGAGCAACTTATTCTCATATTTTCGGTAAGTAATCTTTTACGTTCTTTGAGCGACTGTCTGATTATCGATGGATGAAGTATGAATCCTGATTTGATATTTTTCATTAAATCTGCAAGTTAAAGGTAATTTCCCCAATGCCCAAGTGTGAGTGATTTAGTCTGAAAGCTGAATACGTGTTGCGATTGTGCTTTTGACGAATGTGTATTTTCGAATGGGTCAGTTTGAAGTGATTTTTAAATGACCTTGACCTTTATCGGGAGCAATTATTTCAGCATTGATTAAATGCGTAGTTTTGTCTAACGTAAAGTCTGAATACAGATAAACATTTTAAACGTTATTTTTGTTTGTAAAATATTATTTAAAGTGTATGATTGATTCATATATATTATTGAATCGAATATTTAGAATAATGTCATTGTTACAGGTTATCAGTTTGAAGACCTGACTGAAGTCTGATTTGTAATGGTCTGCGTAAAGTTGCTACAGTGATGTTATCTAGTAGCTGTTGATGTTTATTGTATTTTCTCAATTCCATAAATTGGTGAGTTTAAAGAAGTGTATCTAGTTTTATATATTGTTTATATGTAAATCTAATTGTGATTGATATTTCACGGTTCAGTGTTACAATATTTAAATTTGATTATCTCCCCATTTTTCGATGAGTTTAGTCCAAGAGTACTTAAAGTTGGATTTTCACATTTCAACATTATCGTTTTACAGAAAACAGCTATATCATAATGAAATATGTATTGTATATGGTTTAAATTGTCTGTGCGATGATTTTATATGTAACCGGTACAATTTTGTTGCAAACTTAAATCAACGGAAGTTATAAGATGAATACCTTTTTGATGTATTTATCAAGATGGATATATACGGAGTATTTATTAAAATTTGTATATTTATTTATAAAATCAAATCCGTTGATCGTAGACATTTTTATTGTACTACAAATGAGATGAAAGGTCAGAAAGTAGAATGCTGATACTTAAAACTCAAAGGGACATAATTTGTGTACTTTGTTGAATATAATGTTTATAGTAATTGTGATTTAACTTAAGTACTTATTTGTATTGTTGTATATTTTTACTTATAGTCTATTATTGTTATTCCAGGGTATATTTTATTATCAGTATTATGATATCTTCGTGTGAAAGTTGTGGTAATAAAGAACCCTAGAACTGAGATGCGACTTGTTTGTTTATTGAGGCCTAATGCTAGCATGGAATACACACTTTTACAATGGCGCCCAACCGTATATTCAGCGATGGATCTTCATGGATTGGAACTGACTGCATATATGAGAAGATTTGCTGATGTATTATTGTTTATTGTGTCATAGTTAGTGAACATGATTGTCACTTAGTTGTATTACTCATATATTAGTATGAACTTGTAATTAGTATACTTATTGTTTGTAATAGACTTTATTTGTGTCTTGATACTTTTGTGACATAGTACAGATAGATCTTACTTGTGTTGTATAATTTTATTTATGCATTATCTTGTGTATTAGGTATTATACAATATGTAAATTTAAATTTAAATTTTCTTCATTATTTCTATATTTGAATTAAGTTTAATTATTTGAACAGATCATTATCATATTTTTTTTTGTTAAACTAAATTTAATTTGATTCATTTATTTATTTATTTATTTATTACGTATTTGAAATTTAGATTTCAATTAACTTATTGTTTTGTCTCATTCTTTTTCATTTATTAAGTTAAATTTTTGAACTTTAAATTATTTCATCACTTATTTGAAAATGGGTTAAACATATGAGTTGTAACTAAATTATATATTTTCACATTATATTGTTTGTATTAGATAGTTGAATTTTTATTTTGTACAACTTAGTTTATAATTCTGTTATTTATAATAATTTTGATTTATATTGTGTTATATAGTGGTCATTGTCTAATAAAGATAGAGTAGTGAGCGAAAGCTGTCCCATCCCCTACTTGTGCAGACACATACACACATATAAAACAAGAGACAGGTAAGATCTACACAAGGATAAACTAGATAGATAGATATACTTGTAAACTACTATGGAGTAACACGAGTACATATAGTAAGTATAGTCAGTGATCAGTAGGACCTTGTATTAGGTTTAAGTTTACACTATGGTAGTCAGATATTGTAAGTATAGACTGTTTGGTCTGCAGTTGAGTTGTTAGTTTAGCCTTCGGTAGTTTGTGCTTTGATGTAAGTATTAGCATTTTAGTGTAATACTAAATAGGAAGATGTGAGTATATTAACTTAGTATTTTCAGTTGATGTAATTGAAAGTAAGTATAGCTTTGACAGTTCAGTTGTAGTTGAATTGATGGATAGTTGTACTTAAGTGTAAGTATAGTTGGAGTTGGACGTTTTGATTTTGGGTAGTTGATTTGCAAATTCAGTGGTATTATATTGACTGATTGGTTTTGTTTTGGTGTTGTATACAGTTGTCATACAGAGATAGGTATACATATATTTTGTAGTATTTTGATCACACTTTGGTATGTATTTAGTTGGTGTGATTGAAGATTACAGGCACAGTTTACAGACCTAGGTAAGTGCTTGTAGATGTATTGATTACTTAGAATACTAATTACTTTTATTTGTATTTTAGGTAGATATACCAGATACCAGATAGTAGTTGAGTGTTATTATATTTATATATATATTTATTTTCAGATATATTCCTAGGCTTGGCAGTACTTCAGGTCACCTATATTTATAGTTTATTTCTATATTTTACTTTAAAGTACCTCAGTCTACTGTTTATATTATGATTCTCTTTCAGCACTGACACATTTTGTTGATTTGCAGGTATTTATTTCAGCTTCATTTTTTTTCCATGAGGTATTTTGTTTCTTTCAGATTTTGATATTTATTTTCTTTTAGGAATTAGATATTTGTAATTTTTCATTGTAGGTACATAACTTTTCTTTATGTCTTACTTTCTTTACATTTTTGTTTTTCAGGTTTCCTTTTGTTTTTGTTTCAGGTGTTGATAATACTTCTTTTTTTTTCTTTTGTAGAGAATATATCTATGATGTTTACTTTCTTTTCAGATGTTTATATTATTTCAGGAACATTTACTTTTTTTTGTAGCATTAATATTGTATTTTCTTTGCAGCTTTCTTTTGTTTACCTCTAGATTTATATTTATTTTAGGTAGATTTCCTTCTTTTCAGATACTTTGATTTATTTCAGGTATTCCTTTTTGTAGGCATTTATTTCTTTTCTTCGTATTGTTTCCATTTCAGATAATTTTGTTTTCCTTGTAGATAAATTGATATTTCCCTTCTTTTGTAGATTCTTTTTTTTAATTTAAGATAAAATTTTCTGATTTATTTAGGTTTTCAGATTATCTAATTTAATTTATTGTAGATTTTGCTTCTTGATTTCAGATTATTTTCTTCTCTTGTAGATTTTTTTCTCTTGTAGATTATTTCTTCTTTTATTTTAGATTACATTTACTTGTTTTATTGTAGGCTTACATTTGTATTCCCTTTAGACTTTATTTAGGTGACTGAATACCCAAAGCCATGTCTGAGGAATTGACACAACAAGATGTGGAGAACATCATTAGAGCTTTCAAGGATATGAAAGTCAAACCAAAAGCAGATACCACCGACGCTTTTAAGAACTGGATCAAGGAATTCTCCACACAAAAGACAGATGACATATTGTACACACCATTTATTCCAAAGTTGCCTTCCTTTTCTGGTAATGACAACAAAGATGATGTACCCTATGATTTATGGAGATACCAAGTTGCCTGTTTGAAAAAGGAAAATTATCGACACGAGATCATTGCCCAAGCCATCAGACGATCTGTTTGCGGTGAAGCCAGTAGAATTGTCATGAGACTTGGAGTAGAGGCAACAGTGGATGATGTAATGGACAAACTAGACAGTATCTATGGCTTAGTTGACCAACAAGAAACCCTTTTGGCACAGTTCTACACCGCATGCCAAGGAGAAGATGAAGATGTATCATCATGGGGATGTAGACTGGAAGACATATTGAATAAAGCAAGACAACGTGGTAAAGTTTACAGGGATGATGTCAACGAGATGCTTAGAAGCAAATTTTGGAAAGGACTTAGATACGACTTGAAAACTGTGTCTAGCCACAAGTTCGACACCATCACAGACTACAATCAACTGTTAGTAGCCATAAGGGAGATAGAGGAACAACGAAGACAGGATAAGATGGAAAGAGAAGTTGGGTCATCAAATAAAGATAATGGCAAACATAATGATGAAGCGGTGGAACTCAGAGCTATGGTCCAAAAACTTACTTATCAACTGCAGAGACAGGAAATGAGACGACAACCTTCATCAAGAAGAGATATTCCAGATGAGACCATAAAGATTGAGTGCGCCGATGGTCAGCAGTTGCCTTACTTAGGCTATATTGAAGCAGAATTGCAGCTCAACGGCATTAGGACTCCATCATCAAAGACATACCCGGGATTGTTCTTGGTAGTTCCGGACAGCGAGTACAACTCCACCGTACCACTATTAATAGGAACGAACATCCTCAATACAGTAATGGAGGACATAAGGATTGCAATTGGACCAAGGTATTTGCAGGATGCCCACTTGTATACACCATGGTACCTTGCATTTAGATGTTTGGCATTGCGCAACAAAGAGCTACAGAAACAACAAAACAGATTAGCCATAGTGAGATCAGCTGAAAGTAAACCAGTAACTATATCGCCCAACTCGGAAATAGTTATACAGGGATATTTGGATAAGCAACTTCAGTACCCATCAGTCTGTGCATTACTCCATTCCACCGGAAAGTCAGCATTGCCTGATGATTTAGACATCGTTCCATCTGTAGTAACGTACCACCGAGATCGAAAAGAACCTATTCCAGTCCATATATCGAATGTTACTACCAGGACTGTGACAATATCTCCACGAGCCATAGTTTGCGAACTGCAACCAGCTGACATAGAAGAACTACCACCTAAAGAGACATCAATCATACCCGATGTTTTACAACTAGTCAAGCTACCTACTGATGTATTGGATGATGAAGAATTGGAGAGAGCACAGGGACTTCTACATAGATATAAGGACATATTCTCGACAGGAGACACAGATATTGGACACACATCAGCAGTGAAACATAGGATTGATTTGACAGATGATCGTCCATTTAAACAACGACATTGCCGGATTCCGCCTTCGATGATTGAGGAAGTTAGGAATCATCTACATCAGTTATTGTCGGCAGGAATTATAAGACGATCCCATTCACCATGGTCATCTAATGTGGTGCTAGTGAGGAAGAAGGATGGCAGTCTGCGGATGTGCGTAGACTATCGTCAGTTAAACCAAAGAACCATCAAAGACTCGTACGCACTTCCACGCATTGAAGAGATCTTGGACTCATTAGGTGGCAACAAGTATTTTACGGTGCTGGACATGAAGAGCGGTTATCACCAGGTAGAAGTTTTGGAGGAGCACAAAGAGAGAACAGCCTTCACCGTTGGACCTCTTGGCTTCTTCGAGTACAACAGATTACCCTTCGGATTGGCCAACTCCCCAGCAACATACCAGCGGCTGATGGAGGAATGTCTTGGGGATCTGCACACCAGAATTTGCTTCATCTACTTGGATGACTTGTTCATCTTTTCCAAGTCAGTAAATGAACATCTAGACAGGATGCAGAAGATCTTCCAACGACTTCGAGATGTCGGTTTGAAGCTTTCTCCCAAGAAGTGTACATTGTTCCAACAGCGGGTGAAGTACATAGGCCACATTGTTTCTGCTGATGGTATTGAGCCAGATCCAGAGAAAGGGGAAAAGGTGATGAACTGGCCAAGACCTACAAACTCGGAGGAAGTTCGACAGTTCCTTGGTTTCCTAGGATATTATAGGAAGTTCATCCGTGAATTTTCCAAGAAGGCCAGACCACTGACAGATCTTATGCCATCTACTTCTACAAAGAAAGGAAAAGGAAAGAAAAAGAAACCGGAAGTTAGATCTTGGCACTGGGACAAAGAACAAGAAGATGCATTCCAGGAACTGAAGAGCCACTTGTCTAATCCACCTATTTTGGGATTCCCAGACTATCAGAGGCCGTTTGAATTACACACAGATGCATGCCAAACCGGATTGGGAGCTGTACTTTATCAGACACAGAACGGACAGAAGCGTGTGATTGCCTACGCCAGCCGTGGTCTTTCGAAGTCTGAAAGGAACTACCCGGTACACAAGCTAGAGTTTCTAGCCTTGCGTTGAGCTGTGTGTGACAAGTTCAGCGACTACTTGTATGGAGCAAAGTTTACAGTACTGACTGACAACAATCCGCTCACGTATGTTCTGTCCTCAGCAAAATTGGATGCTACCGGACACAGGTGGATAGCTGCCCTCTCAGCATTCGATTTCCACATACAGTACCGTCCAGGGAAAACAAATGCTGATGCGGATGCTTTATCCAGACTCCCGGCTTTGCTTCAACACCAGGACTGCATACCAGACGAGCAACCAAGTCATGTTCAGGAAATAAGCAAGATTCCAGTAACATCGATAAAGGCCATATGCAGCTTGCTTCAACATCAACCTTACGTCGAATGTTTGGCCAAGTCAACCCAAGTACTTGATGACCTGGATGACACTCAATCGGATGAAAGAGTAGATATTCGACGGGAACAGCAACGGGATCCAGTAATCAGATTCTGGATAGACAACGTCAGAAAGAATAGTATGCCTCACAAGGAAGATATTCCAGCAGTACCATTCCACCGATTACTCCATTCCAACTTTCGGAGACTTGTACTTAAGGATGGAATTCTCTTCCGAAGGACCAGAGTTGATGGAGAGAATCAAGATCAACTTGTCTTACCAGCCAATCAGATTAAGACAGTTTTGAGGTACCTCCACAACGACATGGGTCACCAAGGACGGGACAGGACTGCAGCCTTAGTCAAGGATCGTTACTTTTGGAGTGGTATGCACAAGGATATAGAGGAATGGATACAACATTGTCCACGCTGCCTCAAAAGAAAGAAGCTACCAACCGAAAGAGCCCCACTCACGAACATCAGAACCTCACAACCACAGGAAATCGTCTGCATGGACTTTCTGACATTGGAGCCATCAAAGGGAGGATACCACCACATACTAGTAATAACGGACCACTTCACCCGTTATGCACAGGCTATACCAACGAAAAACATGTCAGCAAGAACTACAGCGGAAGCCTTCATGAACAACTATGTGGTACATTATGGTCTTCCCCAAAGAATACACTCGGACCAAGGAGGAAATTTTGAAAGTCGACTTCTGAAGGAACTCTGCCAACTTACTGGAATCAAGAAGTCAAGGACGACCCCTTACCATCCGATGGGGAATGGACAATGTGAGAGGTTCAATAGAACTTTATTGAACATGCTTGGAACACTTCAGAACAACCAGAAGAGTAATTGGAAGCAATACCTTGGTCCAATTGTCCATGCATACAATTGTACAAAGCAGGAGACCACAGGATATTCACCATTTGCGTTAATGTTTGGACGTGAACCTCGACTGCCAATTGACACTGTATTTGGAGTTGCGAGTACCGCCAACCAGAAAAGTACGACGAAGTATGTCGAAGCTCTTCGAGAAAGATTACAGAAGTCTTATGAAATCGCCAAGGAATCAGCCGAGAAATCACAGTCTTGAAAGAAGATAGGCTATGACGAGAAGGTCAGAGGAGCTATACTGCACCAAGGAGACAGAGTGCTTGTTAAGATCTTAGCATTTGAGGGAAAACATAAGCTGTCAGATCGTTGGGAGAATGATCCATACGTCATCCTAGAACAGCCAAATACTGACATACCCGTTTTCGTCGTCCGGAAGGAAAATGGTGATGGGAGAAAGAGAACCTTACACCGCAACTTGTTGCTTCCCATTGGTTCCGTCTCCATGGACGAACAGAAACCACCAGATCCACCAGTTCCAAAACCAAGACTTAGACCCAGAAAAGAAAGAACACCTGTACCTAAGCCACGAACGACAAGGAGAGAACCTTTAACAAGGAATCCAGCACCTCCAGTTAGTACCACATCGGATACTGACACTGAGAGTGAGGACGAGTCCTTCATGGTTTTTGTACCCCAGCTTACTGAGGATTCAGATGTCAACACTGAGAGTGGTGAAATAACTGAAGACGCAGCAGCTGAAGTAGACGAATCACTGCCTGATAGAGATCAGAGTGATGCTGATGATAGTAACACTGGAGAAACGGAGGACGCTCCAAAAGAACCAGTTGAAATTGAATCAGATGACGCCAATGCTGATGGTCTTGATGATACTGCAGCAGCAGCCGAATCTAATGAACTTGACAATGATGGGACTGAGCATGATGAAGAACACGATGAAGAACATAGACCAGAGATACCAAGAAGATCCGTTCAAACACGAACATCAACAGCTGCAACCAAGTACAAGGACTTTGTTTGTAAACAGTCTCAGCCTAGAACTGACTGGCTGACAAGAGCAAAGTTTCTACAGGATGCTGCGACACTGGGACTCCTCAAAGGATCAGAGGACAAGTTGGCAGATGCTTTATTGAAGCTAGCAGCAGATGATTAAGCCATTTCCCATGTACATATTTTAATGTTTCAGACTTTATTTTGACGAGGACGTCTTTCTCCTGACCAGGGGGAGAGTTATGTTTAGATGACGAGGTCGTCATTTTCTAACCAGGGGGAGGATGTGGTAGAGTGGATTTTATGCCACTTCCTGTGATTATATTTGATATTGTATAATTATTACTTTTAATCGTATATATTATGTTGCAGTCCATCTATTGATTAATATTATTTTGCAGCATGTGATTGCATTTGCAATCTCTATCTTTTACGTATGCGTGTAGTGTGATTTCATTGGTCATTGGTGGTCTTGTGATCTTTAGATTGGGAAATTTGATTGTAATGGCTGGACATTGTTCTTGTCGTCCGATATAAAATTATTAGTTTGGTTTGGTTATTTAGTAACCACTGTGTATTTTCCACATGGATTTGGATTATTAGTGATTTTGGAAATGTATTTCATTCAGTAAGGAGCAACTTATTCTCATATTTTCGGTAAGTAATCTTTTACGTTCTTTGAGCGACTGTCTGATTATCGATGGATGAAGTATGAATCTTGATTTGATATTTTTCATTAAATCTGCAAGTTAAAGGTAATTTCCCCAATGCCAAAGTGTGAGTGATTTAGTCTGAAAGCTGAATACGTGTTGCGATTGTGCTTTTGACGAATGTGTATTTTTAAATGGGTCAGTTTGAAGTGATTTTTAAATGACCTTGACCTTTATCGGGAGCAATTATTTCAGCATTGATTAAATGCGTAGTTTTGTCTAACGTAAAGTCTGAATACAGATAAACATTTTAATTGTTATTTTTGTTTATAAAATATTATTGAAAGTGTATGATTGATTCATATGTATTATAGAATCGAGTATTTAGAATAATGTCATTGTTACAGGTTATCAGTTTGAAGACCTGACTGAAGTCTGATTTGTAATGGTCTGCGTAAAGTTGCTACAGTGATGTTATCTAGTAGCTGTTGATGTTTATTGTATTTACTCAATTCCATAAATTGGTGAGTTTAAAGAAGTGTATCTAGTTTTATATATTGTTTATATGTAAATCTAATTGTGATTGAAATTTCACTGTTCAATGTTACAATATTTTAATTTGGATTATCTCCCCATTTTTCGATGAGTTTAGTCCAAGAGTACTTAAAGTTGGATTTTCACATTTCAACATTATCGTTTTATTATTTTACAGAAAACGGCTATATCAGAATGAAATATGTATTGTATAAGGTTTAAATTGTCAGTATGATAATTTTATATTTAACCGGTACAATTTTGTTGCAAACTGAATTCAACTGAAGTTATAAGATGAATACCTTTTTGATGTATTTATCAAGATGGATATATACGGAGTATTTATTGAAATTTGTATACTTATTTATAAAATCAAATCTGTTGATGGTAGACATTTTTATTGTACTACAAATGAGATTAAGGTCAGAAAGTAGAATGTTGATACTTAAAAATCAAAGGGACATAATTTGTGTACTTTGTTGAATATAATGTTTATAGTAATTGTGATTTAACTTAAGTACTTATTTGTATTGTTATATATTTTTACTTATAGTCTATTATTGTTATTCCAGGGTATATTTTATTATCAGTATTATGATATCTTCATGTGAAAGTTGTGGTAATAAAGAACCCTAGAACTGAGATGCGACTTGTTTGTTTATTGAGGCCTAATGCTAGCATGGAATCCACACTTTTACAAAAATGTCTACAATTATGGTACCAAAAGAAAGCTCTCATCACAAGGATGCCACATACCAAATATCAACATCCTAGTTCTTCAGGTCTCCATTCCACAAGCCAGGTTAAAGTTTTGCTGACGCCGACGACGCCGACACCGACGCCGGGGTGATGACAATAGCTCTCCGGACATTCGTCCCGGCGAGCTAAAAAACACAATATTTCAGATGGAAATGAAATGATGAGCTGGCATGTAAAAATATATAATATTACTTATTTTATACAAATTAGTACATGTATCTTGTCATGTTATATTTTTCTTAATTTTTATTTTTAGTTTTCTTGTCTGATTGAAGCCAAGATGGGATGGTTAATTTCACTTTTTTTTCGAAATTTGGCCATTTTTGCTTCCCAGCCATTTTCAGAGCCAAATAATTCAAAATTTATTAGACTGATTCCTATGCATTTTATATTTTTGTAATCACTAGAGTACTGACATGAAGGATTTAAATAACCACCATGTTGTATTATACTTAAGTACCCCAAATTGGCAGCCAAAAATGGCTCCAAAAGCTATTTTGTCGATGGAAAATAAGCCCCGAGGCCTATTTTGACCAGATTTTTTAAAGGGTTACGATATCATACACTATTTTTAAATAATTTATGCAGAAGAACTATGGTTATTCTTTTAATTTATAAAAAGTCATAGTATATGGGGAAATAATACAGATTATCCATAATTTGTATGAATTTCCTTTGATCTACACAGACTGATATTCTCAGTATGACTGGACACTATCACAAAAATATCGGGTCACTGTGAAGGCGTCACGTGCAGGTTGCTAAGCTGACGTCATGTTCTGTACTCTTTGTCGTGTTCATACGCGTAAGACGTTGAATGAAGAATGAATTTTAATTATTGCAATAAACAATAGATTAACTGTGCTCAAATAGAAATTTCAGCTTATTACAATTTCTTTTAGAGTTCTGTTTATTATTTTGTGAATTACCGATAAAAGAAATATAGGAAATTTTGTTTTTAATACGGACTTTATCACGGCGTAACGCATCAAGCTCGCCCTAACGGGCTCACTTGATACTGGCTGTGATAAAGTCTGTATCAAAAACAAAATGTCCTATATTCCATATTTTTATTGCTGTCCAAAGTTGGGTCCGCTACTACCGTGGACCTTGGTGCCATTCAAAAAATGACTAAGTCCATCATATTTTTTTGCATTTTCAGTTGCATATATCTCAAAGTTAAAATATCTTAAAAGTAATAAACTTTGGTATTTCTTATCTTTGGGAAAAAGTTAACAAAGTTTTACCAACAATATGTGTCTATCAACAATAACAACCACATATTTTTATGTTGAAGATGGGTTCATTTACGGCTGATGCAGCTGCTGAAAGAATCTATATTCACTATATCTCACTTTTGTGAGAAAAAAACTAGCCACACGGGTACTGAAAGTTGTTGTGTCTGAAAAGTCATATATATGGTGAGAATGATGACTCTTGGTGGGGGTAATTTCACTATGGTGTATACACGAGTTGTCATACCTGTTAACCCTCCCACATTACGTAGGAGACTCCAGCTTTTAGGCATCAACTCCCCCTTATCGTCCCTCTCCCGCACGGGAGACCAAAATCTCCTGCTTCAAACTTTTTCTCCTGCTTAAACTCACCCTTTTAAAAAAATATGAAACCCACAAATTATTACTGTAGGGTATCCATAATTGCTTCCTTTTATCCACAGTGAAACGTTAATTAGACCCAATTAACAGATTAGCCTTCCCATTAAATAAACACTTTTGTGGCAATGTTTACCTGATGAACTAATTAACCTGGCCAATCAGGCCTTACCTGTAAGATTATTTACTGTTAAATGCCTTTAAAATAGTGTTTTGAATAATGTCAGATCTGTTTTTACTCCCAATTCTTTGAGAATTTTATGAATGCTTGTTTATCAATTTTTGAAAAACACATCTGGTTACCTCCCTTTTATATTTTTCATGTTGAGCTTTTTGAATTTTTTTCATCAATACTGAGCATGCTGAGATATAATGTTGTTCCAAAGCAATAATTTTATTAATAAAAACATATTTTTTAAATAAAAAAAAATATATTAAAAAGATGTTTAAAACCTTATTTGCTTATATTTTTACAAAATATTGTTCTACTTTCATACCAATCGACTGCATCAAAATCAAGTTATAAAATTTAAAATAAAACCGCTTCTATTGAACTTTTGACATACTTTTATGAAACTGATCAAATTTGGACTTATAGTAGTGTCCACTATTACCCTGGTAATAGATGATGGAGAAGTACTGTAAGTTCATCAATAGGTATTGCTTTACCAGAGTCGGATCCCAGTGTAATTGAAATTGTGTTGCATTGTGCTTTCTTCTTATTCTTAATTGGTAATAAAGGGCTACGCCAAGCGCAGCATGATACGACCGCAGCATGTCAACCACTGAAATTTGAACAAGTGTAAACTAAAATGAATGTGGACACAGTAATTTGCTGGACACAATAAGCTGATAAGGACCTTGACACATAAATTAACTGGACACAAACTAGTGAAAATAAAAATTAGCCCTTTTAATCCCTTATTACTAGGATATTGTAAGAGCTAAGAAATTCTGTTGACTACCATCAAGAGAAATCCAAAGAAAAAAGTCCAATGAAATAAAGATTTCACATATTTTGAAATATTGCAATTTGGCCCCTTTGATCCATTTTAGCTTGGAAATGGTAAGAGTTACGCCAAATCCGTTGATATAATACTGAAAGCCTACAATGAAAGGAATCAAAAGAAAAAAATCCCATTGAAATTGGATGAAAATAAAAATTTTAGGTAATGCGCATGTTTGCATTTTTGCCCCATTGGGCACCTCATAGCTTGGAAAAGAAACAAGTTATCAAAAATCTAATGGTGCAGCGCTATCTTAATTTTTCATAAGGAATCCACTGCAGAAAACTGCATCAAAATCGGACTTAAAATAAAAAAATTAAAATTTTTGAAATTCGCCCCTTGAGGGTCCCATTTATCTAGTGAACGGTACATGCCACGTGAAATCTATTGGGATACTACTGATTGGAAATTTCCTCAGGAGGACATACCTGCCAACCTCTGAAACCTTCAATGAGGGAGATCTCCCCCTCAGCCATAAAAGATGAGGGGGAGATTTTGCGCGAACGACATTTTCAGCCCAAATATATGACATGTGCACTGTATACATCTACAAACACCAATAAGAACTAATGATAAATATACTTTATTTCTTCAGTTCATTGTTATATTCCACACAAGCTGATTTTGCCCTTTTCAGTACATCTGAGTCTGGACAATACTCATGACACTCCATATTTTGGTTTTCTTTGGCACAGAGAAGTGAGCATATAGTGTCATTTGCCAAGTCTGACCTATGTTCAGTTTGAATTTTTTTTAGCATTGAGATAATACGCTCACGATCTGCATTACTATTTGGCAGAACACCACACGCCAGATCTAGAGCTAACTTAGACAAATTGGGATATCTAGGTTGTTTTGAAAATAACTCCTTTATATCATGTATATCACACATTTCCCCCAAAAAAGTTCCAACATCTTTTGACGTCGTAAAGACCGCCAGATGCAACCGAAAAATTGACGGGACATAATGTGCACAGTGCAGATTCATTGCAAAATGGACTCGCTCGTAAAAATTGGAAACCTTTCGTCCAGTCTGATTGGAACTTGCAGCTATATTTCTTTTTTTTCACACTGCCTGCTGGGCCAGACAAGGACCTCTTTCTTGTTGGAGTTGACATGACAGAAATGATTTTCGATTACTTATAAATAGATCATGAAAAGTACTCACCAAAGTTTTCAAATCGTTCATTGTTTGTTTACGTCTTATTGAGATTAGTGAAAAGTCCCGAGAGATACGAATGTGGGTCATTGCGGGTTAAAATATCCGAATGCGGGAGATTCTAACTCCCGCGCGAGATCGGACACGAAAGCGGGAGATTTCCAGAATTTTGTCGTTGGTGCCGGAGTCTCCCGCACAAAACGGGAGGGTTGGCAGGTATGGGAGGACACTGAAAGAAACCACATCAAAATCCGATAAATAATAAAGATTCTACAGTCAAATGTGTAAAAACATTAAATTTAACCCTTTTTGGCCCCTTTTTTAAAAACGGGGGGACCACAACGACCAAAACTAGGCCAAGCCTTCCTTTTGTGCCAAGGAACATTGTGTTAAAATTTCATAAGGATTGGTCAACTGAAAGTTAAGTTATTGACCAAAAACAAAAGTGTCTACAGACGACGACGACAGCACCATACCATTATACGACCACAAAAATTTTTGCGGTCGTATAAAAAGTTTTCATGCTTCTGACACTAAGATGGTAATAAGTTTTTAGTGCATAATCTCCCCCTTAGAAAAGGTGGAAAGAGGGAGATCTCCCTCTCTGCATATCTACATGTAGGAGGTTAAACGGGTACAAGTTGTATTCAGGTACATGTCATATACATTGTACCTAACTCTAAGGAGGAAACGATTCACCGTATGTAATGAAATCGCGGTATTTTTTATGACGGTTCGGTTTTCGATATTGGAAAGGCCCCCTAGGATACAGCTCTGATAACATGTGCACTGAAAAAAAAATTATATGCCTTCTTTTGGAACCAGTTTTTCTATTGCAAAATAAAAAATACATTACGTTTTTAGAATAAATCATTTAATTTATTCTTATTATTTCAATCTCCTGTGTTTTCGGCGATGTCATGAGAGACCTAAAGTGTAATGGCAGTGGAGTTCAAAGGACTAAAAAATGTAAAATGTATCGCAATATGTATCCTAATGCAGGTAGAATATTGCAATACATTTCGTTTGCCATAAAGGTGTATCGTTACACCCCTACCCAACTCCACCTCCATTTAATACACTATATGTTCTATTGTGTTGTACAAGTGATGGCGAAATTCAATTTTCTTTTACAGGATATTCGGTCTGGTAAACATGAAGGATTTACCAGACCGAACAAATCTTTACCAGACCGAATATTTTTCCGTGACATCAAAATTTCAAACCTAACAGAAGAAGTAAATACAAGGAAACATTATATAATTGGTTTTCAATGTGTTGTTACATGCAACTCCCAAGAAATACTCCTTGTCAGGTCGCTTATCCTCATCCACAAGTTCCTCATCATCCTCACCAAAATACAAAACAATACATTTCAGAGACAATTGAAATGTATTTTGTATTTAGCTTCATCTCTGGACGATTTTCTTTATATTTATGTTGTCGTTCCTAGTTTTTTTTATTTTTATTTAATTTTTTTTTTTTTTTTTTTTT
>MJUU01033957.1:6187-24582 GCA_002080025.1 Modiolus philippinarum | reverse complement strand
AGGCCTAAATTAAAATATTGTTTGTTTGCTGTTCCCCGACCGACCCCCAAAAATTGTCCCGACTGACAAAATTTTATTGCTTCGAAAATTATGATATTTTTTTAAATATTTCGTTCCGGGTCCGGAACGTCAGAGTCATTTATGTTCCGAGCATCAAGTGTAGGCTAGACATTTGCGGTAACAGTACTTGCGTGTCAAGCGTTCATGATACCAATTTATGGAAACCACGTGCGATTATTGTTGACACGTTTCCAGCCAAGGACGAGTTCTTAACTCATTTAAGATACAGCCCGCTCATTTTAAAACATAAGGTACGCTTTGATGGTGAACAAGACATGACAGATTTAAAATGAGCAATTATTACACGGGAGAATGTATTAAAAGATAGATGAATCGATCTGACAAGGCAAACTTCACAGACAAGTTTTTATAAGATAAATATGATATTGAAGTGTCCAAAATATGTAACAGGACCAGGAAATTCTCAAACCAAAATCTGACAAAATATTGTTTATGTTATTTTAGATCTCATAAACTAGAGGCTCAGACACTGAGCCTGAATCGCTCACCTGACAAAATGCTGAAGCAGGGTTTTCGATGTTATGCATGGTGGCCTCGTTTTTTTATGTGAATTTCCCATAGAGAGAAAATAAACTATGTTCTGTGCTGGCAGCCATGTTTTTAATTGGATCCGAACAAAATGAGCAATCTTTGTTAAGGACCTTCAGTTCATCATTCTTGTAAAGTCTGGTTGAATTTGCTTCAGCGGTTTCGGAGCAGAAGAAGAAAATGTGAATTTTCCCATAGGGTCCAATGTTAAACCTAAGTTCCGCGCTGGTGGCCATGTTTTTTATTGGATTGGAATGAAATGAGCAATCTTCATTAAGGACCTTCCATACATCATTCCTGTAAAGTTTAGTTGAATTTGCTTTGGTGGTTTCAGAGGAGAAGATGAAAATGTGAATTTCCCATAGGGCCAATGTTATACTATGTTCCGTTCTGGCGGCCATGTTTTTAATTGCATCCGAAAGAAATGAGCAATCTTTGTTAAGAACCTTAAGTACATCATTCCTGTAAAGTTTGGTTGAATTTGCTTCAGTGGTTTCAGAGGAGAAGATGATTATATGAAAAGTTAACAGACGACAGACGGACGACGGACGCCAAGTGATGGCAAAAGCTCACACTGACCCTTCGGGTCAGGTGAGCTAAAAAAATCTTTAACAAATCGGGAAATACAATAAATATAGTGAAAGCTATTGATTTTATTGTTTTTTTTTTATTTAACTTCAATTTTCAGATTGTTTTCAGGAGCTCCGGCTACAGAGCTGCCGGGCGGCTCCAGTTGGGGCTGAGGGGAATGGCCTGCCTCTGCAGGGTAGTCATGTCATAATAAGGAAAGCCTGACCTAGAACCATTATAGCCAATCTATGTGGAGAAAGGACAAGCCAGTCTCCGTGCAGCATTAAAACCCCTTCTATATATTTCTAAGGAAAGCAAACGGACTGGGTGGCGTATAGAAGGCTAAATTTCCTGCCCCTACCCATTTCCCCCTTTTCCAATCGCAATCAAAATTCGTTGCCCTGGATGTTCCTGACACTTTTATTTCTTTCGTCTTTTATAAAATTGGTTGCCCTGGATGTTCCTGACACCTTTATTTCTTTCTTCTTTTATTGAAAATGGTTTTGAATCGATTGAATTGTTTTCGTCTTAATATAGCTGAAATACTGCTCAATGGACGTTTAACTCCAGCTCATCCACTTTTATTTTATTTAAATTTCAATCAACTGAGAAGCTCAACTTCGAAGCTTTTAATTACATAATATACGATTACCACCCTAGATAGTGCGTGACCAAGGTGTAACTGTTATATTATATCGAAATTTCTTGTTCCCCTGTTGACCTTCCTATGCGACCAAACGCTTACCGGTTGACCCAGCGAAATCTCAAAAGTCCTGTGAAACGGTTTGCAATTTAGATCACAGATATTTAAATGAGTGCATAATTTTCAAGATTAATGAACGTCAAGGATTTGCACTGGAATAAAAATTCTTGGTAATGCGTATACCAAAAATGCGCCAAGAAAAGATTACATAATATATCAGATTTTGGTATCGAAATTGTGGTAAGGGTTACACATAAAGATCACATTGTACAATAATAACTTCCAAACAATATTTTTCACAAAAAAATTACTGTGAATCCAAATGACATATCATTTCAGCAAGAAAACCTTTCAATAAAAAAGTTAACTGGGGAACGGTGATATCGTGACATGGGTTTTACATTTCGGGGACATTGATGACCATATTTCCTTACACTGACTTCCAAAATGATATCTCGTATCCTAGTAAAATATCTTAATTATTAAACAGATTCACAGTTAATACACAGTAGACCCTACCCATTTATCCATTTTCATCGTTGCCCCAGGAGTATATTCCCTATTAGATTCTTTATTTATAAATATCTGTTTGAATACTGGACTTGGATTACTCCAGTAAGAGATGGAGACAATATATGTTTCAGATAATTCACAGGAGAGCTTTAAAGTTCGTACACATTTCAGTGCCCCGGCTGTCTCATCTACCTTTACCTTTATTTCTCGATTATGCTTCAGATAGTATTTTTTTCAAATTCATCAATGTAAATATCCCTCCCCTACCCATTTATCCATTTTCATCCTTGTCCCAAGGGTCCCTTCCCCATTAGATTTTTAATTTGTGAATACTGTTTTAATATTTATAGCGCCGGACTTCGATTTCTCCAGTAAAAGCAGGAGACGATATACATATATTTCAGATAATCCCAAACGAGAGCTTAAGTTCATAATCCTAAGTTTAACCGAGACTTACCTTGGTTAAAGTTGAAGGTTGAACTGGATTCTATGTAGTCATATAGCCACTGAAGGGATCAGATGAGATGGGCACTGCGTATGTGTAGATCGTCAGTCTTTATAGCAAGTCTTGTGCAAATTCCATAGTTACAAAACTGCATCTTCCATAAAAACTTAACCCAATGCAAGGGTCCCCATAATAACAGTACTTGTATTAAAAGCTAAAACTCTAAGATGCAGACATGAATTTTACCTCCAAACAAACTAAAAGCTGAGACTATGTTCACAATAGTATAACTGAAACAAAGTTCATAACTGTAACACTGTAACTATGTTCTTAACTGTATCACTGAAACTAAGTTCATAACACAAACAATCTAAAACTTTCCAAAGAATGGAAATCTCCGTCCAGAGAAAACAGAGAACTAGCTCAATGTTGAAGCCACTGAAAAGGTAAATAACCAAACCACCGAAAGGGTGGGTCTTAACACTCTGGGTTGGCATCTAATCCCTTCAGTGGCTATATGACTACATAGAATCCAGTTCAACCTTCAACTTTAACCAAGGTAAGTCTCGGTTAAACTTAGGATTCTATGACGTCATACCACTTCCAGTTCAGATGAGACTTCAAAGCATTTGCACAAGACGAGACATAACAATACAAAAAAAATTTAATGTCCCTTAGTTTACCTCAAATGTACATGTAAGATATCAATTAGAAAAAAATACCTTGAAAAATGTCACTAAACTCAATAAATAATACTATTAAAGTTAATAAGATCATACCAAATTGGCCTAAAAAAGAAATTAATTACTTAATATGGCACTCTGAAAATTGTTTGTTTCTGATTCGATTACTTTGTCATAAAACCTCGCAAAAGTTTTATCATTAGTCCATCCAACAGCACTCATAATGTTCTCTATAGGTACAGCACAGGATTTCGCTTTAGACGATGATGCGGCTTGAATACTATGAACTGTATATTTACTAACATGTATTCCAGATTTGATCATAACAGTCTTTAACCATCGACTCATAGTACTCCTGGAAACAGATTTATGCGGTTTATAAAACTTATAAATAAATCAGTGTTTTCACCTCGAAAGTGTTTAGTACGGTGCAAATATTCAAATAGCACAGTAACACAACATAATCTACGGCCAACTGTATATTTCTTTAAAGTTACAAATGCAAAACTCTTTCCTGTACGACTTTGTTTTAAAAAAATCTCTAATTGTAATATACAACAGTAACGTTCCTTCCTCATCCCATCAATAGACAATAAATGCACTGGTTGAGTTCTTCTTGCTAGTACTAAACAGATTAGCATAACTAGTTTAAAAGTCAATAATTTCAAAGGCAAATATTTCATAGGCGATAAAGTTTTTAGATAATGCAAAACTTTCGACACGTCCCAAGTTGTGACATAACGTGGTATGGAAGGTCTTAAATTAAAAATTACTTTCATGAATCTTATGACTACTGGATGTGCACCTATTGCAAAGCCATCTTGCACAATTCCAAGAGCCGATAAAGCTGAACGTGAAGTGTTTATAGCACTATAACTAAGTCAATTATCAAAAAGTTCTGTTAAAAAGTCTAATATGACATTTAAAGGTGCTGCAGTTGAATTAATCTGCCTTTGACGACAATATGCGAACCACTTTTTAATATACGTTGAATACTGTTTCTTTGTGCCTTTTCTCAAAGAGGACAAGATAATTCTGGTTGCTCTAGAAGAAATGTTCTTACTTTTATAGTGTTTCCAGACAAACGACATGCCATCAGCTTTAAACTGTCTATCAACGGATGAACTCTGATCGTTCCGGGTAACGTTAGTAGATTGTGAGTGCTCGGAAGCAGTATCGGTTGATCCACCAGAAGTTGTAACACACTTGAGTACCAACTCTGTGTTGGCCACATTGGTATGATCATTAAATACGCAACGACCGTTCTTAATAAACAAAAAAGAACGAATAAAGATAATTGTTACCTTGTAACCAATTAATTTTTATTTTCTCACTGTATGGCCCATGTCCATACAGGTTGACATACTACAGTGAACTGACGATCTACACATATGCAGTGCGCATCTCATCTGAACCGGAAGTGGTATGATGTCATAGAATTCCTATGTTAATATCCTTGCCCCTACCCATTTCCCTTTAGAAATTGCTGACCCGGCAGTCCCATCTGTCTTATACCTTTATTTTTATTTCTCTGTTATGCTTCAAATAGTTTTTTTTTTCTAATTAATCAATCTAAATGTTATTCTCTTGCCCCTACCCATTTATCCATTTTCAACTTGTTGCCCTGGTGGTCTTTTCCCCATTACATTTTTAAATTTGTAAATATTTAATCGTATCTATAACACTTGACTTTGATTACTCAAGTAGGTTTTGGAGACAATACATGTATGTCGCAGATAATCCCTACGAGACCTTAAGTTCATCATTCCAATGTAAAATATCCTGTCCCTACCCATGTCCACGGACTTTTCACTGGCAGTGTGACGGGTGCCAGGCGTGGAGCAGATTCTGCTTACCCTTCTGCAGCACTTGATTATACCTCAGTTTTTATAGGGGTTCACACTGCTAGTGCTTTAGTGTTGTGGTGTTTTTGTTCATTTTTGTTTGTTTGTTGTGTCTTTGTCATACTGTCTCATTCATGTTGCTGTGAATTGCCGTGATTTTGGATTTATGATTTTGGAATTTTCCCTTTCCTCATTCTTGCTTCGGTATTCGTTCAAATGCCGATGTATCGTAAGGTCGTTCCAATGTATATATCCTGTCCCTACCCATTTCCATTTTCAAATAGCTGACCCGGCTGTCTCATCTACATTAAACCCTGTTCAACACGGCGGGTGTCTTATAAGAAGCAGGAGATGCTGACTCTACCGGTGCACCTGATCTCACCCATGGTTTTATATTGGGTCCGTGTTGTTCATCTTTGTGTGTGAGTGTCTTCATTTTTCTTTTCTGTGCTGTACCCATGTTGTGTCTTTGTTTTTTTCTCCCCCTTTTTTTTGTTTCTGGTGTTGCCATTGTCCTTGGATTGTTCGCTTTTAGATTGACGGTTCGGTTCTCACTTACTTTCGTATTATGCTTCAAATTCATCAATCTACATGTAAATCTCCCGTCCCTACCCTTACCTCCATTTTCAACTGGTTGCCTTGGTGAATTCCCAATCAGCAGATTTTATATAGTTCATAGTATACACCAAAGATTTAATTTTCTTTTTCAATATTGAAAATATCCGCTTTGCCAGTCATTGTTCTTGTAATTGCACTAATTTTGATAAAAAACTTATCTATCTCCGAGTCATGCCGGATAAACATTCATCAAAGATAATAAAATAAATTTTTTTCCCTACCTACCGACCCATCACTCTTAAAGTACAGTCGGGGAACGGCAAACAAACATAATTTTAAGGTCGGCCTAAATGTTTTTGTCACCTGACACATTTATTTATTTGACTTGCATTTTTTAATTATGAAAAAGTTCGTGATAACACCAGAAGCATAGCAATTATCATCTTATAATGATTAAATATTCTAGTTTCTACCTTCCAGATGCACAATTGGAAAGAAATGTGCACTGTAAATTTTCCACGTGAAATTTTCAGATTGGCCTGAAAAAGTGGAAGGATACAACATCCAGAAAGGATTTATTCGGATCCGTTTTCAAATTTCATAGAACCAGAAGTCGCCATTTGCAATTTTGTTGACAAACAGAAGACTGCTAGTATTTGATTTTGACTGCCATGACTGGTCTACCATGAATATTTACACAAAACATAATAAAAGGGGTACTTTGATTTGATGCAAGCTCAAAATGTTTTTCTGTAAATAAAGTATAAATAAAGTATCAGTACTAATGAGCATACCGGAAGTGTAAACAATAAAAACCAAATACGGATTTATACCTGAAATTTTACCCGACAGTCGGACCGACAACTTGAAATTTTTTACCAGACCTGTGACGAATTTACCGAACTTGTCCGTTGGTCTGACGGCATTTCAGCATCACTGTTGTACCTAATTAATATACGCAATTAGCATAAAGGTGAGTGTATGTGCATGTATGGGTTGATGAATTTGGGGTTTGACAGCATATATGATTTTGTTATGCTCGAAACGGCACTGTGATTAGCTAGACTAATAAAGAATTTGATTTGGCCAATGAAAATCGAATGAGCTAACAGAGTATATTTTAGCTCATTCTGTAGCAAGGCTGACTATGAAGCAAAAGGTCCAGGGTTCGATCTCCGGACGTGGAGGCACTAGGGACCTGGTAGAACAAATACTGATTTTCAGTACAGAATGTCATGGAACAATCAAATTTTGAATTATGACTTCATATTTTACTTCTGTGATGTAGGAATTGTGGGAACCTGTGTGAAATAAAAAGTAATGGCTGGCCTAAGCGCAAATACATCTATTCCAACTTAGCTGCAGCACCAATTTTAAATTATGTGTGGACGAAACTTGAATGAAAAAAGATGGGTAAACGCGATTTTGGTCGAACAAACCAGGATTCACTGATTTACAGCTTGATCAGAGCCATGCTGGAGAAATTTTACAACTAGAGACTTGTCAGGACATGAAACATCAACATGATCAACTGTAAAATTCACTACTTTCTCCTAACGTTAGCCAAACAAATATACTTTGACGGTCATGCCATGAAATCTTTACACCTTAAATGTTCAGAGTAGCCGTGTGAACATATTACCTCAGTGCTAGACTCATAGTTTTCGCTACAGATCTTTGTCATCAACGATTGAAAATGCCGCTGTTGTTGCTAGCCAAGAACTTTCGCTATATTTTCGTATTTTCAATTGATTTTCGTGTTACAGTGAAAATGTAGCACTAAGTATTCGCAATATATATAATATTTTGTTACTGGATTGTTTAATTTGTATAGTGTACTTATTTAACAACTACTGTGAATATTTACGAAACTAATTCCGATTTTTCTACTCTTTATAATCCTCCAGTATTATTGGAGCACATTTAAGCATGTATAAAAAAGGGACGCCAATTTTACCTTTAATGTTTTGTGTTCCTCTATAACTCTAGAGCACTACCATCGAGTATTACTGATTTAAACAAAAAAATTGCAGCAGAGCTGCGAGAGGGGGTTAATTTGATAAATATATAAAGCAGTGGAAATATTTATATAGACGAATTTCCAATTTCTTTTTATGAATGAATTACCCGGATTGACCTGGGGTCAATCGGAGTAAATTTCGTCACATAACATTGTGACGTCCAAAAATCTATATTGTGACGTCAAAATTTTCCGGGAAAATTCACCAATTTGGAAACTCGTCTATTTGGCCCACCCCCATTTCACATCAATGGTCATCATTGTATCAAATATTAATAATATAGCGAATCGTGAGACTTGACAGCTGTACTCAAGTTTCCTAAATACACTCTCAAATTCATAGTAAAACATTCTAATTCACACCTAGTCTGATTATTTTATAATTCACGATCCAAACATATACATTTCACCAGTTTATGCTATTTCTGAATGCATTGCAATCTCAACAGCACTTCTGTAGTTGTCGACCCTTGAAGTGCCGTTGTACATATTTCCGGTGTAGTGTAGCAGACGCTTTGTTGTTTTCATTTGAAGATTGACGATTTTCAATTAATTTGAGCATTAATTATGTTTTAAAGCGTAATGCCATTTCATTTTGAATATTCACGCCAGTAGGCTATCAACTATAGCCTTGGCTTAAGGCAAGGAAAAGGAAATTGTTGGGATTATCGCGGGAACGTAACGTTCATATTATTGTACAAACCTATTGTCGACGTCCGTCGGTCTGTGACGTCGGCTTGGGCGGAAATACGTAGTCTAGAATAAACGTAAAATGGCTGTATGTTGTATATTGTAATTCATCCTACAATATCGTCCGAATATTGGTGCCGTTCCCAATGGATTTAACTAAGTTGAAGTCGCTTCGATCAGGAAATAGAGCTGCTGTGACGAAACTAATTCAAAAACTTGAAGATGCGAGGGAAAAAACAGAATGTGACACTGAAGATGTGCTTGCAAACTTCGATAAACTTTTGAAAAAACAAACTTTGTTGGACAATTTGAATGAGGAAATCGTACAAGTGACATCAGTGGAGGATATGGAAAATGAAGTGTTGGAAGCAAATGAACATTCGGGAAATTTGGATGCCAAGATTCGACATATACGTAAGTTTATCAATGACATTCACACTCCTGAATCACGTCCGCTTGAAACTTCGTATCCCGTAAGATCACACTCTTTGAACGCAGATTCAGCACCATTTGTCCCTATCCAACATAGTGCTCAGACTTATCCTCATGTTCAAACTAGCACAATGGACACACAACTTCGCTCACAAAACAGTACATTCTCAACAGGAAGTAGTAGTAGACACCGCTTACCAAAACTTACACTCCCGAATTTTAGTGGGAATATCTTAGAATGGCAAACCTTCTGGAACTCTTTTGAATCCGCCGTCCACATGAATTTATCACTCACAAATGTTGAGAAATTTAACTATCTTAAAGCACAGCTTGAAGATGAGGCATATCAGTCCATTGCAGGATTTGCATTAACAAATCTGAATTATGAGGAAGCAGTAAATTTATTAAAAGAGAGATTCGGTAGACCAGACAAAATTGTACAAGCTTATATGAAAGCGTTACTAGAAATGCCATGTACAAGGAACAATTTTGGTAGCTTAAAGCAGTTTTATGATAAAATGGAGGCGTATATTAGAGGTTTAGAAGCCCTAGGGCAAGCCCAGGAATCGTATGGTACTTTATTAGTCCCAGTCATATTGAACAAATTGCCAAGCGAGGTAAAGAAAAATCTGGCTCGTGAACATAGAATGAGAACATGGTTGTTACGAGATCTCCGCAATTGTAGCTCAGAAGAAATAAACATAATGGATGCGGGGGAGGAAGTAGAAATTTCAGAAAATGTACCCACTGCATCTACATTCTATATTGGTACTAAATTGTCAAAATCTAGTCAAAATCATGCTCAGAAAACAAGAACTGATAACCAAACTATAGAGAACAGACCTTGTATTTTTTGTCATGGTATGCACGCACCAGTCCATTGTACAAAAGTTACTGATCATACAGCGCGCATTAATATCACAAAGCGAGACAAATTGTGTTTTAACTGTCTTGGCCATCACCGTATAAGTGAATGTAAATCTAAAAACCCATGCAAACATTGCCACAAGAGACACCACACAAGTTTATGTAGTGGAAACCGTAATCCTACACAACAAATAACGAGGGAATTCGACAAAAATGAACGTGTAAATAGTCATACAAATAGCCAATCTAGTACTTCAAATCAAAGTGACAAAACTTCTGTTTTTCTAGTAAATAATAAATAACTAAATACCGAAGTTACTGTGAATTTTGATTCTGCATATGCGCATTTCGACAACTTATGTCTCTTCAGTGCAGATAAAATCTAAACGATTGGAAGACCATAATGTAAAAGATGTTTAAAAACTGATAGAGAACAAATTACCAAATATGATCTAAATAGGAAGCCAAAATCAGCTAAGGACAGAGACATCATCTAGTAAATGATGAGAACGTCGACGAAAAAACTACCGATACGCAAATTTTGCAGTCATTTGAAAAACGTTCAAATGTACTTTTGAAAACAGCTATTGCTCCAGTTGGGTCAAATTACGCATATACAGAGACACATATACTTTTCGATGAAGGCGCGCAGAGGTCGTTAATTACGGAACAATTAGCGCAAAAATTGAGACTAAGTCCAGAAAGTAAGGAATCAATTCATTTGTCATCATTCGGAGGTAAAAGCAGCGATGTCAGATATTTGGATCGATCTACTGTATTTCTACATACAGACGACGGACAGAAGATGCCACTTAAAGTTCTCGTTGTGCCGCAAATAGCAATGCCGTTACAGAATCACGTTCGCAAACTTGACAGAAATCTGGATTATCTGAAAGGATTAAAGTTAGCGCATCCGATTGAGGAAAAGGAGTCATTTGAAGTATCGTTACTGATAGGCGCTGATTACTTTTGGGACATAGTACAAGATCACGTAGTAAGAGGAGCAGGACCGACAGCGGTTTTGTCTAAAATTGGATACCTTTTATCGGGACCCATTCCCAACCGGGATAGTTCAAAGACCACTAGTATATTTAACATTCTAACTCACCACAAAGTAGAAGAAGCTAATCTAGAATCGTTCTGGAAACTGGAATCAATCGGGATAAATAGTTCGGATGCAGACGACGTATTTTTGTATTTGAAAAACAAAATGAATGAACATAAAAATGTGAAACAATTACCAAGAATCAAACAGTCAGGTTTATTTATTGATGAACCGGGATTCATTCGTTGTAATGGAAGAATATATAACGCACACATACCAGACTCGGCAAAATTTCCGCTTTTATTGCCAGCAAATCACCCACTGACCAAATTACTTGTGATAGACGCACATGAACAATTACTGCATTCAGGATTGAACGCAACCGTCTCACATCTACGACAGAAATTTTGGATTCCGACAGCTCGTCAGTATGTGAAAAAGTTATTACATAAGTGCATTAAATGTTGCCGCGTGAATGGAAAACCATATGGTGCACCGAAACCGCCACCTTTGCCAAAATTACGATTGCAAGAAGCACTGCCGTTTACAGTGACCGGGGTAGACTTCACCGAAGCATTACTTGTGAAAGACTCTAATGGGAATTTAACGAAATCGTATATATGCTTATTTACATGTGCCAGCACGAGGGCAGTGCATCTGGAAGTAGTGCCAAATTTGACTGAGCAATCATTTCTTCAGGCATTCCGTCGGTTCGCCAGCCGTAAATCATTACCAAAAGTTCTTATTTCAGACAATGCAACGACCTTTCAAGCAGGATCAGAGGAACTGAAACGTTTGTGCGAATCAACAACCATATCAGAGACATTATCTTCAAGGGGTATTGATTGGAAATTAATACCGAAGCGTGCCCCTTGGTATGGGGTTTTTTGGGAACGACTTATAGCGTTGACCAAAACTAGTATGAAAAAGGTGATCGGAAGATCCCAGATTTGTATGGAAACCCTCAGAACTGTCATAACTGAAATTGAATCAATTCTCAACGATAGACCACTAACGTATCCGTCATCAGATATAAAGGACACCGAAGCTTTAACACCTGCGCATATGTTATATGGAAGATGAATCAAAACAGTACCGTATCCAAGACAAGATATCGACGAGATAAATGATCCAACTTTCATGGGACATTACGAATTCAATAAAACTGTGCAAAAACAAATTAAGATAATAGGCGATTTCTGGAAGCGGTGGAGATTTGAATATTTAACTTCACTCCGGGAATATCACAGAACGAAAGGAAATAATGAACAGTCGATAAAAACAGGAGATATTATTCAGATTCATGACGATTCGCCACGAATTAATTGGAAGATTGGAGTTGTCACCGAATTGTTGTATGGGAAAGATGGACTTGTGCGTTCAGCTAAGGTGAGAACTAAAAACTGGAGAAACTTCGCGACCGATTATAAAACTGTACCCATTTGAAGTGACAGTAAGTGAATTTGAAAATTCAAAAAGTAATGCAAGTTGTCAAGCTGGAGATACATTCACGGTAGCACGGACACCGCGTAAAGCGTACACGAAAGCACATGAACAGATTCGACAATGGGTAAATGACTCGATATCAGATGATGATGAATCAGACGAGTAACAATGGCATGGATCTACAATTGACAGATGAAGACGATCATTTATAATGATAAACTTTTATTTGGTTCATTTGATAATTAACGAGAGAGACATTAATTGATATTAATTCATTTTTTTTCTATTTACACAACACATGATTCGTTTTGAACTAGAGAGACAGTAATTTTATTTTAAGAACGTTCTGCAAAGTCATTTATTATTTGTAATATATCACTTTTCACGGCCCCCAGAATGTTGGGATTATCGCGGGAACGTTACGTTCATATTATTGTACAAACCTATTGTCGACGTCCGTCGGTCTGTGACGTCGGCTTGGGCGGAAATACGTAGTCTAGAATAAACGTAAAATGGCTGAATGTTGTATATTGTAATTCATCCTACAATATCGTCCGAATAGAAATATCTAACTTCAAGGTAAACATCTTTATTTACGTTGTCATGACATCTACGTCCGCCGTTTTCATGCATGTCATGATACTTGAGAGGTGCATTGCCATGGGCTTCTTCATTACGTGCCTTCGGCACGTCAACTCTATTCATTGTTTGCTATTAGGCACAATGTCCGTGCCTTCAGAAGGACAGTTTTATCCTTATCCTAGTGATCGTGCCTTCGGCACGTCTTTAAATTGACTCAAATGGGCCTACTTGGGTGAAATATTTTTCTACGGACACCTGATGTTTGCCACCGAATGACGAACACGTTGTCGTGGGGACCACACTATGTTATTTATTCTTTATTTATGTTGGTAGTGGTCGTGCCTGTGATTATGGCACGACAGTTGTATCAATTTGTTCATATTATCTGTGCCTTCGGCACGACATTTACTTTCATAATCATTAATTTACACATACGAAACTGCCCGTCTCTTGCGATTTCGTGTTGTCTCGTGTGATCTCGTGTTGTGTCGTGTGATCTCGTGTTCGAAAACAGTATACAGACCAGTTTTCTGTTTGTTGATACGTTGGTGCCTTCGACACGAAACATAATGATAAATTTTTAATACTATTTATTCATCATTTAGTATCCGTTTGGGTGTGCTCGCGCCTTTGGCGCGACATTTGACTTCAGTTTCGAAACCTCGTATACAGCTTTAGCTCCTCCCACTTCCGCTTCAGGACGAAAAGTGTTTACAAGTACCAACCATGTTCGCTTCGCTCATGCCATGGTTGGTAAAAAAAAACAAAACAATTAAACAAAAACAAAAACAGAAAAAAAACAAAAACAAAACAAAAAATGAAAAAAAATGCTAATCCAGTGAAAGCTCACTATCAGGAGGACTGAATAGTGATTATCAATGTATAAATAAAACATCTAGAGAGGAACTAAATTCCAACCAATTAACAAAAACAAATATTCCAAATAAAGAGACGAACCAGGAGAGCGGTACTAACCTAAGCATAGGTGCTGTTGGTATACAGCAAAGTAGAATCATACCACAGAAACAAATCGAGTACGAAGAAAAAGAAGAAAATCATTTTTTAGGAATAGGCCGAATATAAAAGCGCAGAAGAAGAACATCTCTTTAGTAACCTTTAATGTTCAAAGTATTAAAAGGAATAGGGGGGAATAGGGAATAACTGAATCAAATTTAAAAAAAAGCTGATATCTGCTGTCTGACAGGAACATTGGCTTTTTGGACCAGAATCTAATCTTCTTATTGAATTAAATGGAAATAAAACTGTTTTCAGTAAATTTATAGACGAAAATAATCCAGAGCTGAGTTTTATTGCTGTACGTGGATATGGAGGTATATGTATGCTATGGGACAAGTCCTTAGATGGTAGAATTACAACTTTTTCAGAAGGAAATGTAAGGCTACAAGCAATCCAGATAGATTGTGGAGATAAGATTCTGTTACTGGCTAATATATATATGCCATCTGATAATAAGAAAAGGGGATATGATTTCACAAGTGGAGGAGCTATTAACGAAATATATAAATACTCATGACATCTTATTATGCGGAGATTGGAATGGTTCCTTTTGTAGACTAAGAACAAGCCACGAGCTTTATAAAGGATAATAACCTATCCGTAGCCACAAAGCAAACAAATACAAAGCAAACAAATAAGGATACCTTTTACCACCACAATGGCAAATCATCCTGTCAGATGGACTACATCTGTTCAGAAAACCAAGAACTGTTTCAATCTTGCAAAATACTTAGTATGGATCCCCTCAACACTTCTGATCATGTACCAGTGATAGTTAAATTAAATGTTGAACTAAGAAAAATAAACATTTCAAAGTTTATGGTATGTGTCAAGACAAAATGGGATAAACGTGACCTTTCTCTATATCAGAATATTAAAGCTACAGGCATAAATGGTATTATGGAAAAGCCAGAAAACGGGTTGGAAGATGATATTAAGGAGCTAGAAAGGGTTATGCATGAAGCTAGTAGGAAATCGATACCAAAGTACCGAACAAAATGTCTTGTAAAGATAAGAGGTAAATCTATTTGGAACAAAAATATAGCAAATGCATCAAAAGACTCAAAACTAAAATTTAAATTATGGAAAATGGCTGGTTCACCACCAGAACGTGAAAATCCACTAAAATCTCAAATGATAGCTGCAAAGCGTATACGGAGAAAGGCTCAAAGATGTGCATATGCCTCGCTGAGAGACAAAAGGGCAAGCGAAATCATGTCAGAATCATCATTTGATAGTAGTCTCTTTCATAAACTTATTAGGAGGCAAAGAGCAGAAGGCACGGAATATACTAAAATACTTATATCAAATGATACTGTAGCAGACACAAGAGATGATATTTTGGATACCTGGAAAATGCACTTCCAACAGCATTCAATATTTTACGAAGGATATGGAGTAAATGAACATGAGAACATAACACATATGTCTATTCCAACTGCAATAAAATTAATGAGCAGTATGGCCATTTCCTCATCAGCAGCACATGAACCCAAACAAAGGAAATCCATAATTTCAAAAAATAATTAAAGTGCATAAAACCAAACGAAATCCGAATAATCAGTAATATCAAGTATAGCTAAGAACAAAACTACGATGGAGGGAGTTAATCCTTAGGTTTTAAATTTACAAAGATTTAAATAATAGTAATTGAATCAAGTTTACACATGAGATATGATCTCATGTACAAGTACACCATATCTAAGAAAAATAAAGAGCATTTATCTACTGGCGATAATTTGTTAAACTGGCGATAATTTATTAAGTATTATATAATAACCTCATTATAAATTCCGACCGTAGGGAGGAGTTTATAATGCGGTAATTATAAGATTTAATGTATGGTTCGACTAGTGAAAATCTCTTAACCCTGTGTCACTTATCTAAACACAAACTGTAAATTCTGTCATCACACATTGACAAATATCAGACTATCATCAGTAATTTAGACAATGCTGATAAAAATAGTATCAGGTGATTCTAATAAAATGCCATTCATTTACACAGTTTATTACAAAAACGTAAATAAATTCTAAACGCAATCAGAATTTTTTTTGCGCAATTGTTGAATATACGTATTGTCTAATAATGACTTATTTTTCAATACAATGATTTCATTCAGACATTCTTCCTGTGTTAATTGTCGAAACTTCGGTATTTTTGTTACTTATACTATTTTCTAGTACATTTGTATTTTAAGACTGTTCCAATGTTACTTTTACATATTTCTAATATAATTTCATCGAAATTATTTACTTCTTTAACAGGGTCAACTATTTACTATTTTCTATTAACTCTCATATAATGTTTCTGAATTATGATAAAATCCTTAATGAATTTTAAATTGATTTCACATTCAGTATTCATTTGATGTAATACAAATCGATGTTTTTGAAATGAGTACTTCTTTTGTTACTAGTTTTGGATTATGGCTTTCCATATTATTTGGCTTTAATGCTGCTGATGAGAGGTTACTCCTTGAAACACGTGTACAGCATAACGAAATTTACTGTTTTTATGCAACTTCGGTATTTTTTGTATTTATTTGCAAGACTGTCTATGATACACTTAATTTAATCCATTATCTAAACAGTTTTGTAAATTTCAGACAGTAAATTTTATATGTTATCAACACTTTGACAGAGAGGTCAGAGACATTTAACACAGGGGATTTCGTGTAAAAACAACCGCTCGGCTGTTATCAGTGACAGGTCAAATCCAGAACTGACTGGATAGTCATTGCTTTTTGAATGACATAGGACACACACCATACATTAAACAAGATCTAACAAGATGTTAAACTGGCGATAATTTGTTCAAACCAAGATCCAACACTACCATTTGATTATGCATGCAAGCTTCCAAAATGATATTATTGAAAAGATAGAAATTAAAACCAATAGATGCAATAAACTCATTAAAAGTAGGCAAAGCAGCCGATGAAGATGGGATTACCGCAGAGCAATATAAATATGCTGGTAATGAACTACTCCCATTAATCCATCACATACTTAATATTATAGTCCAAGATCTAGAAGTCCCTAAATTTTTAAAATCAGGAGTGCTTACACCAGTATTAAAGAAGAAAAAGGATAAACGTCTACCATCAAACTATCGTGGAATTACAGTGACTAAGATATTTACAAAAATTTTACGAAGTATTATAAAAACTAGAGTTGATACTATTATAGGTGAAATACAGAATCCCTTACAAAGAGGGTTTACAAAGAGAACTCCGTCGTTATTTGCTGCTCACTTAGCATTAGAAGTTATTGCCGAAGCCCAAGACTCTAAATCAGAACTTTTATTGTTGACGCTCGATGCAGAAAAAGCATTTGACAAGGTTAACCATGACATCCTGTTTAACAAATTATATCACTTTGGTATTGATGGAGATTTATGGCTGTTATTGAGAACTATGTATAGAGATATGACTATTAAAGTGAAATGGGATGGTACTTTAACTGACGAAATGGAGGTGACACAAGGTATACAACAAGGAGCAACATTGTCAACTTCTTTTACAAGTGCTACAATAATGATATCCTAAGCAGTGTTGCAGCAGATGGACTAGGAAAATATTATGGCGATATCTGCCCAGTGGTCCCGACTTGTGCGGACGATATATTAATCCTAAGTGAATCAGCTGATGACTTGCAAAGTATTCTGGATATCACCCACCACCATACTCAAAGGGATCTGGTGAAACAACGGCAGTAGAATACCGAAGGAACAAGGGAAGCGATGACTACATAAATCGAAGTCCAAAGACATGGCAAAAACGGTAACAGATAAAAACAAAGACAAAACAAGGATTTGAGACAGCTACAATGCACGGAAATAAAAAGATAACATTAAGAACTAAGGCACTCATAGTGTGAACTCCCATGAAAACCGGGAGTGACATCAGGTGCTCCGGAAGGGTAAGCATGTCCTGCTCCGCTAGCGGCACCCGTCACACTATCAGTGAGCCAATCCAGGGTTGAGTAAAGACGTGAAATCTAGCTGAAAATGTCCGTTTTCATTTTGGACACAGACACGTCATATCTGTCAATGATGTCATGGTGACGGCCATAGAATTTCTGAAGGGATGAAAGTAACAAAGGCTGAATAAATTCCTGACTAAGCAGCTTTTGGGACAGTGTTTTTGCTCTAACTAAAAAGTCACTGTATAAACTGCATGCCCGACAGTAACGAATCAACTGTGAAATGTACACTCCATAGGCTGGAGAGGAAGGTATATTGCTGCTCAGAAAGGGAAAGTTCACAATTGGGAAGTTAAAATCATCACGTTTGTCATACAGCTTAGATTTCAAACGTCCATTTTCGTCAATATAAATTAAAAGATCTAAATACGAAGCTGAAGTAGGT
>MJUU01033954.1:0-15708 GCA_002080025.1 Modiolus philippinarum | reverse complement strand
ATATTGCGGACACCGGTATAATATAAAATTGAGAAAAGGTGCCCTATCTTTTATATTTATGGTTAAATTCTATCAAGTTGTAGCATTGCGGACACCGGTATAATATCAAATAAAGATAAAGTGCTCTATCTTTAAATTCTATCAAGTCACCAGTATAATATAAAATAGAGAAAAAGTGCCCTATATTTTACATTTTTATGGTTAAATTCTATCAAGTTATAGTATTGCGATCAAATGGAGAAAAAGTGCCCTATCTTTTATATTTATGGTTAAATTAGAGCAAGTTTTAGTATTGTGGGCACTGGTATACCCCGGTATAAAATAAAATAGAGAAAATGTGCCCTTTCTTATATATTAATGTTGAAATAATAAGAAAATTTTAGTATGTGTAAATCTAATTTCAAAGTAATGTATCTTTTCTTAGGTTCATTACTTTGACGTAAATTTTTTTTTATTAAACATTGTTGATTTAATTTATTTCTTTTTCTGACAAAATTACAACATTTTAAGCTTTTGTCGACCCTACTCTGATATTGTTACGGCAAAAGTGGAGACAGTTCCCGGGAGAAAGTTTGTAACACACTATCATCGACTACTAGCATTTTCTTTTGTCACAATGAACATTGGTTTTTTTCTTTATGTATCACATTCTAAATTATCATTTTATTTATGCTGTGAAATTTAGAATATTTCTACTTTTATTGCACGCTGATATTTTTTATTTCGAGTTCGTTTCATGAAAATATATAAGATTTTTTAACCGACACGGTGCACGTTACACGGTACACGGTACACGATACACGGTACACGATACACGATTGAGAACTTTCTGTATCATTCATCGTGCGAATCGTGTGCGCTCAACGTGTGAACCTTGTGCGTTCATCGTGTGAATCGTGTGCGTGTGGTAGGGAATGTTGAACGTTTCCATCGCTGTAATACATATTGAAGTCGTCATTATTTAAAGTTAAAATATCATCCAAACATCGGAAAGTGTTCTTAAACCTTTCAATTAAATGCTGTTTAGATGGTTCTTTGCTGATGTTGGTCATAAGCTGAGATTCATAGCAGTACACAAAGAGGTCCGCTATAAGTGGGGCACCATTGGTACCCATAGGAATTCCTATGACCTAGCGATGTATACAGTTACCGAAACCAATGAATATATTGTCAAGTAAAAATTCAAGTGCTGAAATCATCAAAACAAGTCCAATTACTTGAGTTCTTTTGTTTTGTATTACTAAAATGTGTTTTAAAGGAATAAGAACATATATATTCCCAATCGGATTTTTTGAATGCCCATTGAATAAATCGTCTGAATTTTTCCTTTATGAGATTATGTGGTAAGGTAGTATAGAGGGTAGTGAAATCAAAACTTTCAAGGGATTCAAAATTTTTGGTTTATCACAGGAACAAGTAAGTTCACCTTTACTTAAAAGTTCCCACGTATCCACGCCTTCTTGCCCTACTAATCTCGGTTCTCGCCCACTTTACGCACGGTGCCTATCCCTAAAACTTTATTCCCGGATTCTTGCAAGCCCCCAAAGATACGAATTGACGTAAATGGTATTGATATCTTTAAGCTTAATGCACTATATTTACAAAAATAATAAAAATCTACACACGAATAACAGGCACACAAATGTAGATTATTGCCCTTGTCTATACCACCCCTCCCATCTAACTTAACTCAATGCTATAACTGAAATGTTCTTTATATTCTATATCTTAATAATCAGTAGCCCATAGCTCCTATGTCGATAATAAAAAAACAGCCGATTTACAATATTCAATCAGTGATTTTTATTAGTTTTGTATTTTTAGTCATAAATCGAAAATTTTAACTTTTAAAAAAGCGAAATAGTCAAATATTGAAGTTCAGATTAGAAATTTCGAAGTGTGATCAAATGCCGAAAAATGTAAAAAGTTGAACATTTTAAATTTTTGATACTTTAGTTAAATTTTCAAAATTGTATAGCTCTTTTTCATATTCAAATTTTGAAATATAAAAATTTAAAAAAAGTTTCAGGATTTTGAATTGTTAAGTGTTACACGGACCGATAGTATGTCTTTCTGTAATCGTATTTGTAGTCGTGAAATGAAAATGGCTGATCGTTTATATGTGCGTACTTGGCTGCGCATAAATTCTTATAAATACATGATAAGATTAAGCAAATGGAACAACGCTTTTATGAGGCTTTCAACAAAGAGCAAACACTCCCACCTCATTATAAGTTCACGACGGCCCAAGCATCGGTTTGAGTGGAATTCACTTGTAATATGATGGACAACGCCACATCCATGTATCATGTGTGTCATGGATGCGAGGTGGTCAACAAGTATAACATATCGGGCAAAGTAGTCTTACAAACACTGTCATCCATTGCCCAACAAAGGAACCAATAGACAATACAACATATAAGCGATCACAGGGCACTCCTCGAGTTGATTGTAAGAAAATTCAGCAAGAAAAATCGGGAGTTGTCGGCAATGTATATACAGATGGCCAGAAAAATAGTTTAATTTATGAAAAAACAACAAAGCTTAATGTTGCATATTCATAGTGCATTCATATGAGAAATTCTCACATGAACAAGTAAATAATAACTGACAAAATAAAGAGCATACACCTCAAGCACGGGGAAAATTTTTATTGACTCCACATTGCGCGAGGGAAAAACACCATCGTAAATGAAAAAAATAAAGGGATATGGAGTGCATGTACATGGGACAAAATCCCAATAAATACGTGGTAAGATTAAGCAAATGGAACATCGCTTTTATTATTGTTCTTCATCTTGAAGTCAGCATGATGCCTTCAACAAAGATCAAACACTCCTACCTTATAGTAAGTTCAAGACACCCCCTAGCACCGGTTTGAGCGGAATTCACTTCCTTAATGATGAACAACGATACATCCATATATCCTGTGTGTCATGGATGCTGGATTGTCAACAAGCATAACATATCGGGCAAAGTAGTCTTACAAACACTTATTCCGGAAGCGTTGTATTCTTTCAAATTCAATGTTCAGTACCATATTTACAAAAAAAATTGTTCAAAATATCTAGTGTGATTGGCACTTTTTTAACGATCATGTTACATATTTTCCTTCGAGCGAGCAAAATTAACATCATCAGACTGTCATTGATTCATCAACCAAGCAAAATTATGTGCCCAACTGATGCCATTAACTATTTGATTTATTTTACTACTAGATTTCGCAGTTTCAGCAATATATATTAAATACATAAAAACATTAAGGACTGATGCTTGCAAAAAAAAAAAAAGTGTGTGTAATTTTAACCATTTAAAGAAATCGTTGAATACAATTTGGTACATCTTCTAAGTGTTTGCGCCAAGAGAAGCTAGACGTGCATTATTTTCATCAAGACGGAATTTTCTCCATCTGTGGCCTCGCCAATGGTATTCCATAATCCAACATTAAATACCACTGAAAAACATATAAAAGTAAAAACTTGTAATAAAGAATGGTTTAATTTTGAACAGAAAAAAAAATCATCTATCGGCATATTATATGTACTGACATTGTCTCTACAAAATATATATGCTAGGACCTTCATTTTACAAACTGACCATGTCTATACAACATAAGAATATATACTTTATTCCTTCTGTGTGAAGATCATGAACATAGATTTAAAATACATAGCAATATGAAACATTAATGTTCAAAAAAGAACTTCTACATGTTCTATGAAATCAGTCATAAAATAGTAATCAATTATAAAATATTTTACACATCTTGTGGGTATAAATTACTATTGATTGTATCAAGTTCAAAAGCCGTATAGCATGCCAGGATTGTCGATGTAAACGTTTCAGGTGTCAAACTATCTAAGTTTACACTTAATTCAATGAGTTCTATATTGATGATTTCTTCCAAAAGACTTTCCCGTACTTCACGTAGTTTATCACAGGTACAGATGATATGTTAAGTAGCATTACAAAAGAAAAGACCATATTTGTCACAGAGTAGAGGTGATCTTTTCATTGCACACAAATTCACCACGTATTTAGCGGATGTTCGCAGCTCGTGTGCATCTCTGGCAAACTGCAAAGCACGATTGGGTTGTGTCTGTCTAGAAATATTTCTAAATATAGCAAAGTCTTTGCCAACTGAAATACGTGCACGCCATGTTTTTTTTCTTCAGTTTCCCCAATAGACGTATTAATGATCATTGTCCACTTCAATTTACTTCGGAACTGGCCTGAATGTAAAGAGTCCATTACAAAATAAGTAAAGTCGAAAAGACGAAAACTGTCAATTATGTGAGAGAAGAAATGATCGAGACCTGTAGGGCCGAAATCAGTTCTTTTTCTCACATAATGGACAGTTTGAGGCTTTTTTCTTACTTAAAACATGATTTTCTTTGTTCAAATATGTGTATAGAAGTATAGGCAAACATGCAAACCAGATCTATTGATTCAAGCTTGAAAAAAAAAGTTATTTTGTTATAATAATGCGCAGTTTTGGTTACTCATATCACGCGCTTTCCAAATGAGGAAGTATCTTGTCCCTGTTAAAATGGTAGGTCAGAACTGGTTTTAGTCCTTATAGTCGCAACAAGGGATCCGATACGGACGGTGAGGAAATATTTCGTGCTCACTCTACATTTATTGAATACTCGAATTCATTTAACACTGATGGCATTCTTTCTGACATCCTTCATATGGAATTCTTGTTCCAGATATCAATATAAATAGTTGATTTTTTTCTGATATTTCGGACGATTAACTTTTGAAAGATGCCGAAAACACGGAAAATGTCAGTTGATTTTCGTCATGAATGAACAAGTCTTATTTGGATTACTGCTCTATGGTCTTGTAAGTGTAAAAACGACGACCGGCGCAAAAAACCAGTTCACACTCAACTTTAATACCGAATGTAAACCAGCAACAAGCAAAATATTGTATTTTCCCGCTACTTCCAGACAAACATAATTGTCGTGTGCAAGTGTAATTATTAACACGGACGCTATTTATTAGTATTTGAAATGAAAAGATCTAAACTATTCCATGAATTTTGTGATGGGTTTATTCTACTGATTGGTTGAATTGTGAATTTTATTTACATTTTGTATTCATATCATTAAAATCAAGTTATAATAAATACTCAGGATAGATTGACGATATATTCACTGTTTTAATTTTCAAAGGGAATGCAATTACTTGTGTCTGTCGTATTGGCGTGGTTGTCGAATTATTTTTTTCATTTTAATAAATAACAAGGTTTTTAGCTCACCTGAACCGAAGGGTCATGTGAGCTATTGCCATCACTTGGCGTCCGTCGTCCGTCCATCCGTCGAAAACTTTTTTCAAATGTTTTCTCTTCTGAAATCGCTGAGCCAATTTTAACCAAACTTGGCCTGAATCATTTCCAGGGTATCCTGTTTCAAATTGTGTCCGATGAGTCGGAGGACCAAACAACATGGCTGCCGTTACTAAAAATATTACATAGGGGTAAATTGCTATTTTTGGCAAATCTTTCGAAAAGCGTTACAGATATTAAAAATCTGACTACGGTAAAAGTGATCAGCATGACAAGATCTACCCATCCTGCGATTTTGGATTTATTGCCCCTTTTCCGAAAATTTTTCATAATTTTGATATCTTTACTTTTTTCTATCAAAGAAACTATAACAGATAGTGGTCAACTTTAAATTGCAAAAAAATGTTCAGCATATCCAGATCTACCCCTCTAAAATTAATCAGAAATCATAAAAATCATATGTTTGGTATTATTTGATAACAAAAATAGCTTAAAAATGAACTATTGTTCATACAAAAGTACTCTTTATATAACTAGAAGATGTATTATCCATTTAATAGTTCTAATTTAGTACACCAACACACTTTTTTGGGTGTCATTAACTTAAAAATAAGATATAATGAAAAGGCAAAATAAAAAAAGGGAGGTAATAAGTTTAATTTGAAGAAGTATTCAATATTTTTAAAAGTCTTCTGCAATGTCCAATTCGAATAAAATCTTTTGATGAAAAAAGATGCATTTGTGTATTCTGATTTTTTTGTTAATTTCCTGAAACTCAAATATTAATTATTTTCTTAGCAATATAATTTGCCTAGATAATCAGGGGAACCCATGTCCAATTTTTTTTTGAATGGTGGTCTAAAATGGGTTGTAATGGATGGTGGAGTTTTCAGTTTCCGTGAAAACCAAACCAGAACACTGAATCTTTGAAAAAAATGTATTCTGCTACATATTTTTCTTCACAATTCCAGAAATATGTATAAACTTGAATATAAGGAGAACCCCTGCAATTTTTTTTTTGAAAGGGGGACTTGGAATGTTTTGATTTCAGCAATACGTTTTACTTGGATTATAAGGGGAACCTGAAGTGGGTCGTAATGGATAGTGGAGCTTTCAGTTGCCACAGAAACTAAACCAGGACACTGAATCTTTGAAAAGATGTATTCTGCTACATATTTTTCTTCACAATTTCAGAAATATGCATAAACTACAATATAGGGGGAACCCTAGTCGAATTTTGTTTTTGAAAGAGGGACTTGGAATGTTTTGATTTCAGCAATATGTATTACCTGGATTATTAAGGAAACCTCTTCCCATATTTTTTTAATCGTGATCTGAAATGGGTTGTAATGGACAGTGGAGCTTTAAATTACCATTGACACCACTGAACTTCTTGCCGAATAGGAACCATACTTGGTGCCAACTGTCCATGGTTGGTCCCAATTGAAGAATGTGTCTCGTAAGTCTGCATCTAATCTGGACCTTATGGGGAAAACACATTCAAAGACTCTTCTCTAATAACTACTTGGTCAGTTGGAATCAAACTTGGTGACGATAGGCCTTTAGTGGTCTTGTTGGAAAAATATGTCTGACAAGTCTGCACCTCATCCGAGATGGCCACCAGCGGGGAACATAGTTTAACATTAGACCCAATGGGGCAAACACGTTCAAAGATCTTCTCCTTTGAAACTTCTAGGAAATGAGACACTTTAACATTGAGTTAATTTGGACTGCAGTTTATGTCAGCCATGGATCGGTTAGCTTTACAGACTCTTGACAGCCTCTAGTTTGTTTATGGCAATTCTTGAAGTTTTCTTCGTTGCTCCAATTGAGAAATCTGGTAAATTGATTTATTTATGTACACGAAACAATATTATGATTAATACAGAGTGAAACAATAGGAAATGTAGTTAATGCCGTTCTTAGTCTTGAGGCATCCCCTAATCACTGCTGTTTCTATTTGATATGGTCGCCCCTACCCCAACCCCACCAACAGGTGATACATGGCTCATTGGAATTATTGCGGTTTGGGTTAACATATGTGTTATGGTCTCATGTTCATTTACTCCATATCATTTCGTAAAATATGAAGAAAACTGTTCATTGTTAAAAATAAACTTATAGGACTGTTACTATTACTCACTGTCCATTAATCTATTTCTTGCATTAAAAAAACAAACAAACAAAAGATTCGTCACAATCATGTTTTAAGTCAAGTCATTCCAATAGAAGTGAGAGAAAAATGCATTTGGCAATAAGCTTTTGTCCATTCTACATAAAATTTTTTGTTCACATTTCTCTATATAACATTCAACTTTTTAGCGTCATTACAGAATATTCTTCCATCCTTGTATCTTCCGGTCACACTGAACTTGTCCGAACTAGATCTCGAACACTATTAGACCCAGAGCTTTGAAACTTTGTAGAATGTTAGAGCCATGTATCTTAATGTGCAATCAGGAAAAAAATTCTCCAAGAGGGGTCCATTAAGGGTACTTTTTGGGGCTCAAAAATTAGTGGAGTGTCAAATGTTAACTCTGTGGGAAATGCAATTTTGGCTATATTTCAAAAACCACTACATTTTTGTACCACTAGGTCAATGAAATATCAACGCATTGTTAATTTCAAAGTAACTTTGGTTGCCACGAATACCAAACACAATTTTAAGATTTTCAGAAAATGATATTTACTGCAGATAATTGTCCTTTTTATTACAGCTATATGTACTATCGAGGTAAGACAGGAACCCTTGCCTATTTTTTTTTAAAAAGAGACAAAAAATTAATGGAGCATCTGGTTGCCATTAAACTGCGAACACGTTCTTATTTTGTTTTGCTTTTTTTTTCTTTTCCTTGTTCTTTGTTTTTTGTGTGTGTGTTTTTTTTTTTTCGGTTTTTAGCTTTTTTGATATTGATTTGTTTTTATTATATGTTGGTTTCGAGTCTTGGAATCCAACCGCATGATATCACAGATGTAAAAAGGTCGAGCTGCATCAGCTACATTTCCCCTTGAACCTAAAATTAAAGTAACAACACTTTTGTTATTCTGTTATTTCTAACCACTGGACCGATGCCTCTGCTGGTGGACTAATAATTCCTAAGGGTATTTAGCAACCGAGTGGTTAGTACTTCGGTGCTGGCAACGAAAACCGATTCGGTATAATCCACAAGTGGTAGAATTATATTCAGTTTTACTTCCGATATTTGTATGGATGAAATGAATTTGATTATCAGTATTCTTATCTAAAAGTGTTTTTCAAAGGGACTGAAAGTAACGGAGAAATTATTCGTGATATGTCATGTATATTTTACAGTTAAAATGTAGTTTTATAAAAGCATTTTTTTCTTTTTTTTGTGAAGATACAAGAAAATCTCAAGTTATACTTCTTATATTTTTTGCAATTATTTAGAAATGGCTACTTTATATAAAGATTGATATGTAATTTATTGAACTCTGTGTTTGTGACTATTTATCATGGATTTTCAGATTTTACTTTTCTCGGGCAATGAAATATCTTTACATTCGATTTTATTTATTTTTTTTTTTTTTAATGGGAGAACTATCCTGTAACAACAACCACAAAAAATAAGTTTACTTCAGTACAGTTGAATAATGATGATCTTTTGCAGAGAGGTCGATTTTCACAATTACATGAGTTTAAGGTAGTAGATCTAGGCAAAGGGAGAATACTCTTTAAATCAGTAAGGCGTTTTCATCAGTCTGATTCATCGATGATTTTTAAGCATTTATGTGAAAAAGAATTAAAATCATCTATGTCACTTAGAAGCTTAGAACATATTAATAAAGACTGATTAAAACAAACATACATAGGATTTTTAAGAGTTATGTCCCTTAACCTAGGTTTACCTCCTTAATACTCTATACTTTTAATCTTTGGAATTTAATGTTACACATGTAACCTTTACTATGTTGTAGTGTTCGCTCATTACCATCTATTGATATGATATTTCAACCAAGTATTCTATAGCTTAGAAATATGTTAAGGGAGACTGTTAAGTGAAAATTGTGTGAAGGAGAACTTGCGTATACTATAGGTACAAGCAACATGCTTACATTTTAAGCATTCAAGTGACATTGTCAAATAGATCGCTCTACAGAAACGATTTCACAAGTTCCACGCGAAAACGATGATTATTACATCTAAATAGGTAAGAGAAGATTTAATTGGATGAAAGCAATCACGTGACTTCAAATAATTCATAACAACATCGAAATGACATCACTGTGGGAACAACTCTATTGTTTCCCGCTGGACAACCGGGATATGACGTCACATTTGGAAACAACACTGTAGATCCTAAAAATAACTATCGGAATATATCAGTCTTATTTGCGACTACGACATCTTTATTTGGAATTAATGAACCTGTTTGAAATAAAATGAAACAATTATAGCCATCTTTTGACGTGAAACATCCAGATTTATCAACCCTTGGAGGGATGGTTTCCTCGGGCACAGCCCTCGGGGAAACAACCCTCCTCGGAATTCGTTACTAATTTTCTGAGTTGACGAACGGTCTAAATAATCGGTTTAAAATCTACACAAGTTCATGTTTTATTTATTTCCATCAATGTTTCGATGTACCTAAGGAAACAGGAATTAATTCATCATATCTGCAAAGCATTCAATAATTCTGCAAACACCCGTTTACCGGTTAATCGGTGGACAGATTTTCCAAATAACCGGTTACAGTGTTTCTGTAAAATTGCCTTCCCTACTTTAAACAACTTGGAATAATAAATGAAAGTAGCTACCTTGTATATATTTGTTCAGCTGTATTAAACATCAAAGTTCATCTCTTCAAAATCTCCACCTATTCTTTGCCTACAAATGAGAAACATAACGATTATATAAATAAAGGTAACTTTTTTAAACATTAAAATTGAATTTAAAATTATATGTGCTCTTTTACCGCTGCCCTTAACAGAATCCAAGTTTCCATCTGATTCTGTTAATATGAATCAAGATCTGCAATCATAATGAATGCATTCAATTTTCATTCTATCTTTGTTTCAACATCAAACTTTATTATGTACTGGATTTAATAAGGGCGTTATATGAACAGCTCTTTTGAGTTGTCACCGTGGCGTACCGTAATTATCGGAAATTTTGCACTCTAGGCGAAGTTGCCGCAAGGAGTCTAAGAGAACTTGAAATAAATTAATACATGTAATAGGGCGTCCGCTGGTTGAACAAGATTGTAAAAATCACTACCCATGTACAAGCGTTTTAGTTATCATATAAAATACAAGACTTCCTGTCTGTGAAAGACGTGACGTATATACGGGCGTCATAGGAACAACTCTTTTGAGTTATCACCATGGCATACCGAAATAAGCGGAAGGCTTTGCACGCTAGGCGAAGTTGCCGTAAGGAGTCTTAGAAATCTTGAAATAGATTAAGAAAAGTTAAAGGGCGTCCGCTAAAATCACTACCTTGGATCTACCCGTGTACAAGCGTTGGAAAAACATGTAAAAATACAAGACTTCCTGTGTGTGAAAGGCGTAACGTGTATAAGGAAGTCATAGGAACAACTATATCGAGTTGTCATCGTGGCTTACCGTAAGAAGTGCAAGTTTTAGCACGCTAGGTGAAGTTGCCGTAAGGAGTCTTAGAGAGTTTGAAATAAAATTAATTCTGGTAAAAGGGCGTCCGTCCGCTGGTTGAAAAAGATTGTAAAAATCACTACCGCGGATCTTCACTTGTACAAGCGTTTGAATAAACTTCCTGCGTGTGAAAGGCGTGATGTTTATAAGGGAGTCATAGGAACACCTCTTTTGAGTTGTCAACGCGGCGTACCATAAGAAGCGGAAGGCTAACCAAGCTAGGCGAAGTTGCCGTAAGGAGGCTTACATACTTTGAAACAAATTAATACATGTAAACGGGCGTCCGCTTCTTGAAAAAGATTGTAAAAATCTCTACCTCGGATTTACCCTTGTGCAAGCGTTTGAGTAAACAAAAAAAACAAAAAAACAAGACTTCCTGTGTGTGAATTCGTGACGTTTATAAGGAAGTCATAGGAACAGCTCTTTTGAGGTGTCATCGTGGCGTACCGTAATAAGTGGAAGGCTTTGCATGCTAGGCAAAGTTGTCGAAAAGAATCTTAGAGACTTTGAAATATATTTTTTTAAATATGTTTATTAATATATATATATTATTAATTTTATCTTATTGAACTCGTGGTCAATAATAACATTAACAATAATTTCAACATCTCCCCATTGATTATGCGTAACGTCACATTAACGTTACCTAGTAACTATTGTTATGTTTCATTCAGTAATACCCTGCAGATTGCAAAGGCAGGCAAGTACTTGCGAAAAATACAGTTTTAACATTAGTTTGAGTCATATTTTTGTCAAACAATAGACAAAAATGAACAGTACACAAATAACACAGTTAATATTTCAGCCCCTATCCGGGCCTTTTTCAAATCACAATAAAAATAAAAAAAATCAAATCAAACAAAAACTATGTACAAAAAAGTCTAACCAAAACAATAACAGCTTCATTGTAGACGCTGGTTATCACAAATGTAATACGAGATGAATGCCCGGAGGGAGATAAAGAAAAAACTTTTGTCAGTCACTGTATATCTAAAAGTATTTAACAAAATCAATAAATGAAGACATTGTAGTGAATCCGGAAGAAATAATATCTGCAATTTGAAAATGTGTTATTTTAAAATTTTAACACAAATTTCCTGCTGCTTTTAGAATTTTATCATCTCAAAATTCATGTTTTAATATTCAAGCTGGATTTAATTTTTTGCATCCAGAACCGCTCTTTTGCTTGTCGCTTTGTCTCATTCCAAGACTTATTTTGGTCATTTGCGACAACTTGCATGTCTGTCCAGCTATGTCCTATGCTGTTGAAATGGACAGCCGTTGTCTGTGTTAATTCCTTTTTCTTCGTGTGATTACGATGTAAATTAATACGGAGATTTAGTGAATTTTTTGTTTCACCAATATATTGCTGTTGACATACAGCACACGTAATCATATATATCACTTTTTCGGATTTACAGGACAAAATGCCGAAAATTTTGAATTTCTCGCCAGTTGCTGTGCTCTCAAATGTCGATGTTGTAAGACTGTATTTGCACAAAAGACACCGTTTGTCTGGACAGGTCTTAAATTGTCCTATTACAGGTGATTTTAGTTTAGCCTTAACGAGCATGTCCTTCAAGTTCTTGGGCCAGCGAAAAGATATAAGTGGTGGTTCTGGGAAAAGGGCTTTCATTTTAGGTGACGCATGCAAGGCTGGCATGCATTCACGTGTAATAGCTGACAAATTTGGAAGTTGTGGATGGAAAGTCGTGACAAATGGGATTCGAGAGTGAGTTCCTTTTCTTTTTATTTCGGTATTGTAACAACTGTTTTCGTTCTAAAGTTGAAATCTTTTCAGTTGTTTTTTTGCACTTTGTGTGCTTTGTAACCCCTTTTAACTAGATGGTCTTTAAGTTCTCTGCTCCTATTGTTGAAAGTTTGCTCATCTGAGCATATCCGACGTAGTCTGTTGGAGAGACTATATGGAATTGCGTCGATACAATGTCTTGGATGACAACTGCTTGGTAGCAGATATGCGTGTGTATCGGTCGGTTTTGAGTGCAGATCAAAGCTGATTTTTCCGTCGGTAAGCGTTGAAATAGTGTCGAGGAATGCAAAGGAAATTTCCGATATGTTGGCAGTGAATTAAATTGATGGATGATAATTGTTTATAAGTTCCATAAATTCATCAAGGTGCTGTCTTGTATCTGTCCATTTCATTTCAATGTCGTCAATGAAATGGAGCCAACTATAAGGCTTGAAAGGTGCTTCCTGGAGCATACGCTTTTCTAAATCGCCCATGAATATATTAGCGTAAGATGGAGCTACTCGCGTGCCCAATGCTGTCCCATTAACTTGAAGAAAATTTTCGTTGTTAAAAACAAAGTTGTTTCGTTTTAACACAAGACTTAGAAGATTAACTAAGGACTCTGTTGATGGTGATTGAATAGGCCTAGTATCACAAACTTTTCGGCATGCGTTTATTCCCTCTTCATGTGGGATGTTAGTATAAAGAGATACCACATCTAAAGTTATCAGTAAAGTGTGAGGAGGGAGATTTTCTGATGGTGTTTTATTTATATAGTCTGTAGTGTTTTTGACAAAGGAAGGGAGAGATTCAACAAAGGGTTGAAGCTGGAGGTCCAAAAAATGTGAAATTGTTTCCGTCGGATGACCAATACAGTTAACAATGGGGCGGCCTGGGATCCCTTCCTGATGAATTTTTGGTAAAAGATAGAATAAGCCAGCTCTAGGATTTTCAGGGAGAAGGCCATCGAATGTTTCTAGTTCTTCATTATCCAGCATGGATCGCAGTGCTGATGTTATTTCTTCACTGTATTTCTTAGTTGGATCATTCTTAATTTTTTTATAAAATGCAGGTTGGGAAAGCTGGCGGTTAGCTTCGCTGATGTAGTCGTCGGTGTTCATAACGACTACTGTGGACCCCTTATCCGCTTTTTTGATGACGATGTCCTCTCTTTTTTCAAGATTGTGCAGGGCTTCTTTTCCACATTTCGACAGACTAGAAATTGGGGGTCTTTGGTGTGGTAGTTGACGTTTCACTTCTTCTTGGACAGCTTCGATGTATGATTCCAAGGCTTTTGACTTACTGCACTTGGGTGTCCAGATACTCTTTTTCCTAAATATACTGCAGTCTTCTGAGTCTGTGTCTGAATCAGAATGCTCAGAGATTTCATCTTCTCCATTTCTATTAGAAAAATATTCTTTTAAACGCAACCGCCTGAAGAAAGATTGCATATCGTCCCTGAGTGTGTTGGTATTAAGTCGGCTTGGTGTCGGACAGAAACCAAGTCCTTTAGAGAGCAGAGATTCTTCATCTTTAGACAAAGGAGTCGAAGATAAATTCAAAACTGGCGATTTCTCAATTGCATCACTGATTTCTCTGGTTTTGTTGATTTCGTTTTCGAGAAATTTAATTTGATTCAATGAATTGTCTCTTAAGAGACTTAAAAGGTTTTTAGAACAAACATCTAATGTTGTATTCCATTTGGAGTTAATAATGGACATACCTGGACTGACATGCAGGTTGTGGACATTGACTAAAACAGATCTTGGAACGAGACCCAAAGACAGGCAAGAGAACGATTTTGGAGGCAAAAACTTAAATCTAGCATGAACATAAAAGCTTAGAGAACCAATGATTAAATTTCCCGCCCCTACCCATTTTGTAATTTTTTTTCTGTTATATTATATATCATATTCTGTTATATTATTATATTTTGCTCTTTAGCCGTTAGAGTAATAAGAATTTTGTAAGATTCAATGTACAGACACTGACAAAATTATTCTTCCCTTCTCATGTTACATTTGAAGTTCATGATGTAGCTGTCGATACTTTGTTTATTTTTTTGTAGTATAGTCTTTGTAAATAGGTTTTATTTCACTGTATTTTTACTTTTTTATTGTGTTTTGATAAAGAGCCGGATAGGTCTCGAAATATCAACTTTTAAATCTGCGTACTGTTCACTTCAGTCTACTGCCTTGTTTTATATATATATATACAAGGCATTGTTAATAAATATTCTGATATATCCCGTGAATGTATGCATATTCTCCATGCGTCAACTTAAATGAAAGCCCTCTTCCCTGAACCCCCGCTTGTATCTTTTCGTCGTCCCAAGAAGCTGGAAGACATTCTCGTTAGAGCTTAACTACCTTCGGCCGAGATAGGCCGGTTTACAACATGCCGTGATAGACGTTGTAAATTGTGTAAATACAGTTCCACGACTGAAACTTTCCAAAGTACAGCTACCGGTGATATTTTCAAAATCTTTGGACAAAAGACATGTAAATCGCCCAATGTCATCTATCTGTACATGTTCTGTCTGTAAAGAACAATATGTTGGTGAGACAAGAAACGCGCTCAGTCTTCGCATAAACTTGCATCGTAACATATCGAAAACAAAGATCAGAACCAGGCCACTGCAATCCATTTTAATACTTCAAATCACAACTGGCAAAATATGCAAGTCATCGCAATTGATAAAAAAAGATCGTGGAATTTAAACCAGAGAAGATCCAAAGAAAGCTATTGGATTGATCGTTTAAAACCCAGTCTTAACATCAGGGTTATAGATCAATAAATGCATATAATACCAGCGTTCAAAAAAATTAAGAAAATATTGCAGTACATGTTATTTACAAACACCAGCAAATATTTTTTCACATCACTATAATTGAGGTCACGCCTTCAGTCTCCGAAATGTAGTTTACCTATTTAATTAAGTTTTGTAGTGTAGTTTTTTGTAAATAGTTTATTGATTTATTATATATTTTTTTGTTTTGAGAAAGACTCGGATAGAGTTGAAATATAAACAGTATTT
>MJUU01033952.1:38436-50593 GCA_002080025.1 Modiolus philippinarum | reverse complement strand
CTTTGAATTCCTCTTGATATAAGCTTTCAGTAGTATGTCAACGGATTTTGCGTAGCTCTTACCGTTTCCGAGCTACAAGGGGTCAAAGGGGCCAAAATTGCAAATTTTTGAAATATGTGAAATCTTTATTTTCCATCGGATTTCGATGGGATTTTTTTCTTTGAATTCCTCTTGATATAAGCTTTCAGTAGTAATATGTCAACGGATTTTGCGTTGCTTTTACCGTTTCCGAGCTACAAGGGGTCAAAGGGGCCAAAATTGCAAATTTTCGAAATATGTGAAATCTTTATTTTTCATCGGATTTCAATAGGATGTTTTTTCTTTGGATTCCTCTTGATGTAAGCTTTCAGCAGTATGGCAGCGGATTTTGCGTTGCTCTTACCGTTTTCAAGCTTCAAGGGGTCAAAGGGGCCAAAATTGCAACTGATTCAAGCTCTTTATTGTGTCCATTTAATTACTGTATCAAGCTCTTTACTGTGTCCTCATTCATTTGAATTGCACTCATGTTCAAATTTCAGTATTCGACATGCTGCGGTCGTATCATGCTGCGCTCGGCGTAGCCCTTTATTTCATTTTGTTACAGGCCGGGAAGTAGTTCACAAAAATTATCTCCCTTTAAATTTGTTTACCTGTCATCTCCTCAAATAAACAAGATGTGTGATGACACGGTAAGAAAAAATGAAATTTCTAACATTTGCGGTATTTTTTACATTTCGCATACTATGTATCTTATACTGCAACAATCCCTGTATAGTACAGATATATGAAAAATATACAATTGTCGTTTATTAATTTATAAAACATTGTTTTAAAACCAACTCTATCTGATAGTCAAAACTGTAAGATAAAGAAAAAATTCTAGCAACTCTCAAAGGGCATGGGCGAAAACAAAATTTAGGAGTATTATTATATATATAAAATTGCATCGTATAAACCATATGAAATTGATTTCTGCATATGGCCTTTTTCGGGATCCACTTTTCTTTCAAGTTTTTAAGTAGGGAGAAAATGGACTTTTCATTACATTTTAAGCTTGCGAGTGATTTGTACTCACTGCGAAATAAATGTATGGGGCATTTAAAGGAGCGTGTATTACTTTTAGTATTTTCACTTCATCAAATTTCAAGATTTTCGGACACATGTTAATTAGATTTTGAAGTGTAATATAAGGGTGAATACCATTTGGTATTCTTTTAGCATGTTGACAGTTTCGTCTTTATACAAAGTTGATTCCTGAAAGAAACCTCAGAAAGAATGCATAGGAAATAAAAATTTTATCGTGGTTGAACTTTTATTGTCTGGAGAAACGCTACATAGGGCGGACATAAAAATTTGCACATGGATTAACAGGGATATTGGCAATCCGTATACAAATTTTGGTCAAAATCTCAAGTTGGCCTTTTTGGGGATCCACTTTGAAAGACAGACACCAAATTGATCTTTTATTCCAATTTGTACATTGTATGTGCACCTATACGGTCACCTGCGGCAATATACGCTGTTTTCATATAAATTCAAAATATAGGAATGAAAAATACTAGTATTTTTTTCATTGGAAATAACTTTTATAATAATGCATCTATGGTAAACAATCCAGAAGGTATATATAACATTTCTACCTCATTTAAACGAAAGCTCAATTTCTATTGTTCTTTTTCAACCACATCCCCGCCTGGTTAGATTATATAATGGTTGATTTCATGAACTGTCTCATTCAATAATCATTTTAATGATGTTGTTTTCTTCAGAAAGAACCTATGTTTATTTCATTTTTCCAAATTATAGTTGTTATAGGTATAAAGACAACCTTGCAGTTAATTGATTGTAATTCATTTTTTTTCAACCAATTTTAGCCTTTACTTTTTATGTTTTAATGTTCATATGCCAAATTGGCTGGTTCAGATATTTTTGCACCTGGTCTAACTTCGAACATCTACCCCTTCTGGATGAATAGAAATAGGTTTGGTTGTACATCTGGCAGGGAGAGAAATAACAATGTAGATATAAAGTAGTCACAAAAAATAGGTTGTAATTTGGCGAAACAACATCTGTTAGAAAGCATAGAAAGTAAGGTGTGAACTTTGTTGATTCGCTTATATTAAACCCTATTGCGGCGAATGCTTGATTCAGGAAAAGATTCCACGTGGAAAGATCGTCTTCCATTTTCTTTGATAATAAATCATGTAAAATACGATGAAATCGTTCGATCTTGGCATGGCCGTGAGGGTAATAAAAATGTAGTTTCATAATACAATAATACCAAAGTTGCATGATAAACAGTAAATTTCGTTATGCTGTACACGTGTTTCAAGGAGCAGCATTAGCATCAAATAATATGGAAAGCCATAATCCAAAAGTAGTAAAAAAGAAATACTCATTACCAAAAATATCGAAATAGGAGGTCGAATCCAGTACCAAGGACATCTACCAAGTGCCATACACGGAATGAAGCCTCAGTATTTTTAAGGGGTTAGAATTTTTATAAAAGCAGCAAATTTCTATAAAGCGCAAGGTAAAATTCTTATGTCAGACAAGTCTGACTATTTGTCTTGTGAATACCCTCTGGTCCACCAGCAGTGGTATCGGCCCATTGGTTTCAAAATAAATAATGCCAAAGTTGCATGATAAACAGTAAATTTCGATTTGCTGTACACCTGTTTCTTTTAAAGTTTCCTTAACAACATTATTCACAACTTCCGAACCATTATCAGTTTATAGTTTGAGTAGAGATTCATACCAAGACTTATTAAGTGAGTAGCAAAGTATAGCAAAAACTTGTTGGTAACAAATGAGGATATCAATAAAAATGTATTTATTTCCTGGCAAGCTTTTTGGATATGGTCCACTTAAATCTAATGCAACTCATCCATAAGGGAAATTAGGAACACCTGTTTCTTGCATAGGTTTTCTAGCCTTCCGTAAATTTCTTTTTTGACAAGTGATACAGGTAGAAATTCTTTGTACATGTTTGGCCAAAAATATTTACTTCTTATGTTATCAAAAATTTTATCAATTCCTAAATGTCCGATTTCATCATGACACGGTTTTGTAACATATTCCTTCCATTCTTTAGGTATATAAAGTCTAATAATAGCGTAATCATTTGGATGTGATATATGGTACATAGGGAATAATACATGGCAAAATCCGTATCACATGATACGGCATGTGATACGGATTTTGTCATGTATTATACAGTTTATCATATATTTAAACAGAGGACTACTTAATCCCAAAAATACTGAAAAAAATGGAATCCGTAAGAGAAAAGCAAGTATTTTATGAAAAAAAAAACAATTTCAAATTGGGCGGAAAGGACTGGAAGTTTGGTATAAAATCTAACATGTAAAGAAAAAGGTTTGCTAGATTCTTTAAATTGACACCAAAATTCACGCCAAACAAATTTTTGTTACCCCAACAAAAATTTTTACCACCAAAACAATATTTTTTACCCCCCCCCCAAAAAAAAAAAATTACCCCCAATTTTTTTACCCCCACTTTCATTTTAAAAAATAAGTCGAATTAAAAACAATTTTTTTTTTTGGAGAAAGGGTATGATATATACAGGTCTAGCCATGCGATAAAGGGTATGTGATAAAGGGTGAGCCATGCGATAAAGGGTATGATGTCATAGTGTGAATACGGAATGAGTCATGTACTGTATCACATATTCAAAACGTCTGTATTTATTACTAAACATATAATAAACGACATTATCTATCAAACTGTACTTCCTTTGAAATGTATCATTTGACTGTCCACTTTATATGAAAACTTTCAAGATTAAACTCTGGTTTTTGACATAAATAATTACATGTGGCGTAATCAGAAATAACAAAATACCGAAGTTTTCTGCAGAAGGGTTGAATTGACTGGAATTAATGGTATTGATTTGATATTGATTTTTCAAAATATTCCTTCTCTGGATTTGTCTGATTTATTTTCTGTGAAATATGCACTTTGCTTTACTTATACGACCGCAAAAATTTTGAGGTCGTATGATGGTATGGTGTTGTCGTTGGCGTCGTTGTCGTCGTTGTCGTCGTGGTCGTTGTCGTCGTCTGTAGACACTTATGTTTTCGGTCAATAATTTTAGTTCCTATTGTTCAATCAAAAGGAACAAAGGGAAGGCTGGGATTGTTTTTTTTTTATTTTTGTGGCCCCCACCTGTTTAAAAAAAAATGGCCAAAAAGGGACAAATTTGGTGTTTTCATATATTGAGCTGTAGAATCTCTATTATTTATCGGAATTTGATGGGGTTTCTTTCTCTGTGCTCCTGAGGAAATATCCAATCTGCAGTCTGTCAACAGATTTCATCTCAGATGGACCGTTCACGAGATAAATGGGCCCAAAAGTGGCGAATCTCAAAAAATATAAATTTGTCAATTTTGTCCGATTTTGATGCAATTTTTAGAAGTGGGTTCCTTATGAAAAAATGACATAGGCATTCTCATTGAATATTTGATAACTCGTTTCCTTTCGGATCTATGGGGGGCAAAAAGGGGCCAAAATTACATGTGCACATCACCTTAGATTTTTTATTTTTTATTGGATTTTGATGGTTTTTTTCTTTGGATTCCTCTTGTTATAAGCTTTCAGTAGAATGTCAACAGATTTGGCGTATCACTAACTGTTTTTGCGCTAAAAAGGGTCAAAGGGGCCGAATTGCATTTTTTCAATATATGTAAAATCTATTTTTAGGAGGATTTACGGTACGTAAATCCTTCTTATGCTGTCGCTTTTTTCAGAAAAATCCCGGGTATGAATATGCACTTCGAGATCAAAAATCAACTCTTTGTGGCCAAATTCATGGCCAATTTCTTCTTTAACATTATTGTAAACTGCATAAGAAATATAACATATAAATGTAAGGTTTAAGCATAATTAAAATAGAATTGTCGAGGGAATATTTTAGCAGTTGACATTGTGTCACGTGACAAGTTAATTATAAATAACTTCGCATATTATCGTAGTTGTAGTAATAATAATCAATTACCTGTGACTTGATTATTTGTAACGTTTCTGAATTTAAAAGATGCAAAATAAATAAATAAATAAATAAATAACTCTAATAATTCAGTATCTGATTAAAAAGATTATATAAATAAAAATAATAAACGGAGGATTTAGAATTCTCTCTTATTTAGTAAGCGTCGTTTGCACGTAGTGCTAATTTGATTAAGAATTGTTCAAAAATGACAACTTGTATAGCTCTTTTATCGATACTGAAAACAATATTAAATTGCCAATATATATTTTTGTTTTAAGTACCCTCTCAGAGACAAAGGATGAACAATTATCATGTTTTCATTGGCGGAATAAGAGAAGAGTTCGGGGTTAGAAAACCTCCCCTTTTTCTCGATTTTTTTTTTAAATTTCGTGCAGAATTTGACTGGAACTTCATTGGATCTCCCCTTTTCGTAGGTTGGATCCGCCGGTGTATTTCACTGTCTTTTGACATATTTTTGTTCAGATTTATAAAGTATTGGTGATACTGACAAATGATCATGTAGGGACGTATATTGATATACGGCCTTTAACATGTTTAAGGGATCAATGCAAATGCAAAAAATGTCAGCTCGAATTGAGTATAGCTGTAGAATTTAAACTTATCAATTAGTAATACGCAGAATTCAAATTCACAGCAACAATACGATACGCATAAATTTGAAGTCTTATTAATGCAACCAAGAGGCGATGTGAAAATTTTGGGTTTTTTGCCAAATTTCGACAGTTATGTTAGATGTTCCCTTATTACTTCGGAATCATAATATGGCCAAGATACGGCATTTACATGTGACTTACTTCTTTTATCCATTTTCAATAACATACCAAACACATTTTTATGGAAGCGCTAGATAAAAATTATATTCCCCGTTTCATCATCAATTTATGTTCATGCTTACTTATATTAGCTAAAACAGAACATACGTCATTTCTACAGCACTAACATTGCAGTTTAATTGGAAACCTTTTTTAGCGGCAATTTGTATGAATTTCCTTTGATCTACAGAGACTGATTATTCCAGTATCACCGAACTGGACATTATCACGAAATTATTAGGTCACTGTGAAGGCGTCACGTGCGGGTTGCTAAGCTGACGTCACGTTTTGTACTATATGTCTTGTTCATACGCATAAGACGTTGAATGAAGAATGCGTTTAAATTATTGCAATAAACAATAGATTAACTTTGCTTGAATAGAAATTTCAGTTTAAATTCAATTTATTTTAGAGGTCTGTTTATCATTTTGTGAATTACCGATAAAAGAATTATAAGAAATTTTGTTTTTGATAAGGACTTTATCACGGCGTAACGCATCATGCTCGCCCTAACGGGCTCACTTGATACTGGCCGTGATAAAGTCCGTATCAAAAACAAAATGTCCTATATTCCATATATATTCCCCGTATTATCAATGATATTTGTCGATGTACTATAATCAACCAGTTTGACCGACACTAGACACTGGGCAGATTTCAACGGTAAAGAATATAACCTTGCAATAAACTAGAGTACTAACTAAACCACTACCAAGAGATGTGCGTTTGTCATACCCATTTGCTAGACGCAAAAATATATGAGGCTTTCAACAATGAGAAAACACTAATATCTAATAGTACATTGGAGACGGACCCTAGCACTAGTTGCATTGGCTTGGGCAGAATTCACTTGATGGACGTCGACGCTACGTCCAAGTTTGTCAACATCAATGGATGCGGGATCAGACATAAGATATCAGGCAAAGTACTCTTAAAAACACTGTCATCCATTGCCCGAAAGAGGGGCCAAAAGACAATTCGAAATACACACTATCACGACCACAGGATAGTCATGAGTTGGTTGTAAGATGACTTGTCAAATAAAATGGGGAGATGAGTGCATTATAACTACGGATGGTGAAAAAAGTTTGATTTTTTAAAGAAAATATGAAAGCCAAAATGAAAAATTTTGAAAATTTTAACTGAAGAAAACAAGAGAGCATACAACTCAATCAATGGAGATATTTATAAGAACTCCACACTTCAAGAAAAAATAATGGATATTGTCAACGACTGAATGTACAGGAGACAAAATTCCTACAGATACATGGTAAAATTAACCAAATGCAACAACGCTTTTATTTTTCTTCATCTTCTATACCTTCAACATTTTCTATTTAGTCTGTTTTTGCCCGTTAATAATTTTAAGATTATATTTTTTCGAAATTAAGGCGTAAATCCGACTAAACAGTACTTCAGTACTTTGATTATCGCATTGTGATGGGATTTTTTTATGGATTCATCTTGATAAAAGTTGTCAGTAACATATTTAGCATAACACTTTAAGTTTGGATCTTTCAGGGATCAAAAGGGCTAATTTTTATGTTCCTTAGTTTGTGTCCAGCTAATTACTGTGTCAAGCTCCTTATTGTGTCCATCTAGATATTGTGACAAGCTCTTAACTGTGTCCACATTCACTTTGTTCTGGACAATAAATCTGTGCAACAGTTACTTTCTTCTTGTATGTATTCTATTTTACAGTATAAACCGGAAATGTCTAATGCCCACATTCTGAATTTTATTATTTTGCATTGGGGCTTCTTATAAGTATTTCAGAGGTTTGTGGTCTGTTCTAATTACGAACGCAGCATTGTGTAAATAAAAATATAATTTCGGAAGAGCATAGTGAATGGCAAAAGCTTCCTTTGCATTAGTTGACCACCTTGTTTGACTGTCACTGAGTTTATGGGAGAGAAAATATATAGGTTTCTCAATTTTAGTAATTTTAACTGTGTTCCCATTTGCATGTTCTTGTTCTAGACACGCCCCTACACAAGTATTGCTAGCATCCGTATACAAAATATATGGTTTAATCGGATCTTTGTAAACCAGTAATGGAACAACCGTCAGACTCTCCTTAAAATAATCAAAAGCATCCTGGCATTTTTCCGTCAAATGAAATATAGCATACTTTTTAGTTAAAGAAACTAAATGTTCAGCAATGTTTGAAAAATAGGTAAAAATCTTCTATAGTATGAACAGAACCCGACGAAAGAGCATATTTGTTTATCAGTGTTAGGTTCAGTCATAGTTTTAATTGCTTCAACCGTTGCCTTATCAAATTATTCCATTGAAATAAATTGAAAATTAATTACAGTATTGAAATTAACAATCCCGATTTACTGCCTATAGCTGTTAGTTGAACAATTTGATTTGGCATAAAGCTCTGATTATTTTGAAGTCTTACAATACAAATACATGTATTCATAGTTTGAGGCTTTAAAGTAGTAGTTTTCATTATTTTAACAACAGAATATTTTACGAAAGGATATGGAAAAAATGAACATGAGACCATAACACATATGTTAACTCCAAACTGCGATCATTTTAATGAGCTGTATGACCATTTCGGAAATAAATTCCTCGTGCTGCTGATGAGGAATAAATTTCCGAAATGAAATTAAAATTATTGCAGTTGGAGTGCTATGGTCTCATGTTTATTTACTCCATATCCTTTCGTAAAAGGAAATCCATAATTTCAAAACATGTTTATAATAATAATTATGCGAAGCATTATGTATATCTTATGTATATCTTCTTCTAAAGTTACATAAATTTTTCCTACCCTTAAACAACCTAAGTCATAGTATAATCTGACGCTATTTTGAATCAGCTAAGATTACATTTTATACCACAAATTAAATGTTTTAGGGTAACATCACCTAATTGGAAGCTAATTTCAGCACACCCTCTTACTGATAAACTTAAGGTTAAAGGTCCCTTTTTCAGTTCAATGTTAAACCTATGGAAATTTTATGTAAAACCCCCAGCCTTAACGGCTTATTGGTTCTTCAACAAACTTCGTTTGCAGATAACTGTTTCATTTATGCATACAAAGCTACCATTCGTTGCAAGTTTTATCAACATATGAATGAGTCAATATAAAAAACGGCAAATCATTCGAACAGACCGCATTTTTGTCCCAAAAAACGTCCAACCACCACAATATTTTCAAGATTTTTTTTCTGAAAAAGCATTAAATTTGTTGATACTAGCATAAAATAATGGTAGCTTTGCATTGGCAATTATATCAAAGATTTGCCTATAAAGTTTTGGAATAAACCAACAAGCCGTTAAGGCTTGGGGTTTTACACAAAATTCCCATCGGTTTAACATTGAACTGAAAAGGGGACCTTTAACCTTAATCCATTAACACCTTGTAAATTGACATTTTTAAAATCAATTTTGGTTTATCCTTTAATGTTCTAAAAAAATTACCATTTATTAAGGAAATATAAAAATATAAATATGTTGTGCGATGGCCACAAATTAACTATGAAACAAAATAAAATGGTATAGTTGGCCACGATTAAAAGATAAAAACACAAAATGTACAAATTAAAAAACACATAAAAATGACAAAAATGGAAAGAGAGGGAGGGAAGACTGCCCAACGTTTCGGCCTATATGGCCTTCGACTAGGGGACTACCGGGCTAAATACGGAGAAAAGGATGGATATGACGAGAGAAGGCAGACCTGATGGCGTGTCACAGAAATTACCTGTAAAAATCGTGGGAAATCTTGAACTTAATCAAAAACGAGAGATAAAACATTAGTTATCTGTACTTTGCAAATATTAAACTTCAATACATAAATAAATTTTATAAAATAGACTGCTTCTTAACATTCATGCCAAAGGGTCGAGCAGTTCCAAGAAAATGGATGATTTTTTGTTCAAGGAACTGTCGTTGTTTTTCACCTGCACTAGTTTGTATAAGGACAGTTACATGCATGTCCAGTATACTGTGGTTAGCTCGCCGAAAATGTTCACCTACGGGGCAATCCTTACCATTGGTGACGGTCTGTTTATGTTCGACAAAGCGATCACCCAATCTCCGGCAAGTCTCACCCACATAGATCATGTTACAGCGTTTACAGCCTACAGCATACACTACGTTTTCAGTAGTACACGTGAAACCATTTTTTAGTTTGAAAACGTTAGCCGGCCCTACTACTTCATCGGTTTCCCAAGTAAAAGGACAAGTCGAACAGCGAGATCGCTTACATTGTCCAGTGCCCTTATATTTACAGGGAGTTTGAGGAGTAGCACTCTTGAAAGAACTAGTAACAAGGTGCTGTTTTAAACTCTTCCCTTTTCTGAAGGCTGCAAAGGGAGGCGAATCCTGGAAAACTGCCGACATATGCTCGTCCTCGAGAACTATAGATCTGAAGTTGCGTATCAAAATGTTTTTGATAACTTCATTGCGTATTGAAGGTCTGTTATTTCTGCAAGCATTTTTATACGACCGCAAAAAAAAAATGAGGTATAATGGTATGGCGCTGTCGTCGTAGTCGTGGTCGTCGTTGTCGTCGTCGTCGTTGTCCGTCGTCGTCGTCGTCGTCGTCTGTAGACACTTTTGTTTTTGTTCAGTAACTTAAGTTTCAGTTGAACAATCCTTATGAAATTTTAACACAGTGTTTATTGGGACAAAGGAAAGGCTGGGTGTGGTTTTGGCTATTTTGGCCCCACCCGTTTTTAAAAAAGGGACCAAAAAGGAAACAATAGGGTGTTTTCACATATTTGGCTGTAGAATATTTATTATTTTTCAGATTTCGATGGGGTTTCTTTCAGTGTGATCCTTATTAAATTTCCTATCTGTAGTATGCAACAGATTTTATGTTGCATGATAAATGGGGCGCAGAGGTGGCGTATTTCAAAATTTTTATGTTTAGTCCGCTTTGATGCGTGGTTTTTTTTTTTTGCAATGGATTCCTTAATAAAAATTAACAAGCACTGCCACATCAGATTTTTGATAACTTGTTTCCTCTCGGAGCTATGAGGGGCCAAAGGGGGCCAAAATCGTTTCCTATCAGTAAGGGATCAAAAGGGATGATTTTTTTCCTAGTTTGTTTCCAGCTGCTTAATGTGTCTATCTCTTTACTGTGTCCACATTCATTTCAAATACGGGACTTTCGAGATATGAACTTTCGTGTTATTGAAAGCGGAAACGATCTCCTTAAATACCTGTGAGAAGGATAACCGGAATACAGTCCTATTGAATATAAATACATGCCACCTAAAGCAAACTATTTATGAAATTATTTGTCCTGTATGACAATTATTTAACCAAATGTTAATTGACGAAAAACAAATTATCTGAAGTGCTACAAATCAAGATATATCTTTGCACTTTCCTTGTTTTTACTTGATGCACGTATTTCCAATGCAGAATATCTATGCACAAAAGTCAAAGAAAAAAAGCAATATAATAAGTATTTTTCTTGAGAAATTGGTGCCACTTGTTGCCTTGTAAACAAAATTTCCCGCATTTTCTTTGACATTAAACCAAAAACTTTGATAGTATCAAGAGACAACTTTGACCAAAAAGACTTGGTCCAAGTTTTTGATGGAAACCGGTTGATAGTGTCAATTACTCACCAGTGATTTCTTTCCCTTTGTTTCATTTACGCGTACAGTATGAAAGATTGTGGGAATACAAAATGTATTAACTTAAATATATAATTTTAGTCCAAGAGTATTCTAAAATATTAGCCTTTTTATTTCTATTTTTCTACTCTCTTATTTAATTATAATACCATAGATGTATCATACATCTATGATAATACAAACGATGCTTTTAAATATTTAAAACAATATAAGCAATTACTTGCCACCAGTTTTCACCATGCCAATTTTTTGTCAAAATAGTTTCCATATAAACTTTAAATGTGTTGACTTGGCTATAAACAATATGACGAACGAAAATGGATAATTAAGTTTTTATGACTTCCTGAAGTATTCCGAATAGCCCATGCTTACAATTATAAAATGTCCAATGTAATAGGCGTGAAAAGGCGGTTCACAAGAAAGAAAAAAAATACAGCTTACCTTAATTTTCGTTATAATTTTCCTGGTCAACTTGGCACCAAAATTCTCACTATATATAACACAGTGTGAGAACAAACATAGTATAGCGGTATTGAATAAATTTATTGACCGAATTGTAGCAGACTTTCAAGAATACAAAAACCGAGAGAAGTTGTATGGTGGCATATTTCTGCCAACACATAATCATATACATAACTAGTTAATTAAGTAGATATCTAGTTATCTAACTAGATAAATATCTAGTTATTTAACTAGATAAATTATCTAGATATTTAACTAGATAA